>CM038233.1:10045434-10146072 GCA_021442155.1 Cymbidium sinense | reverse complement strand
AAAAAAAATATGCCAATGCCATTTGACGCAAGATGACAAGGCAGTGTCTTATAAAGTTACCTTAAAAAATATATTGTCTAGTATGAAATCTAGGATTAACCAAAAGACTATTAGCTGAAGAGTTTGCTACTCTTCTGCCTATGATGTTAACCAATATTCATCTGTTATTTGTTAACAAAGTTCAGTAAATACCTTATTTTATTGAAATTAAATGTGAATATGGCATTTAATAGGACACATTGGAGGAAAAAGATTCATCCAACCGCACATAATGGGTTAAAGGCTCGTTGTTGTTGTAATTGTTAACAAAGTTCAGTAAATTCTGACAGATGAGTTCTACCTCTCGGTATCATGAAAACTATGCAAGAATGAACCTTGATAAGACTTTAAAAACTCGATGTGCATGATGGATACTCGAACTCCCCATATCTTTTTGACTTCTATCAACCAAAGACCACATGCCTTGATGAATTTTTTATGCAAGCAGTCCAACAAGAAAGGGCCCTTGAAGAACATTGAGAATGTAAATATGGAGGAACAAGATGTTGCATATCTTGTACTTTTAAGACATTAATGAACCATACTCATGCAAGAAAATTGCATCATTCACGAGAGATGCTTGTTTAAACTTTTAATCACATTTTGAAAAGTAACTTCTCTTAGTGAAAAAGATAACTGTCCCTAATAATGAATGCGTGTACATAAGGGTCGACTTCAAGTACTACTATTTTCAAGGTATTTGATTATACCTGCAGTATATAATTATTTTACAATTTTTTTTACTTTGCCCATCACACTTCTTATTTGCACATACAATGATTTAAAGGATTCATGTCATGATTATTTCGACAAATTTTTAACTACCTAACGCAACCCTCCACTTTTTGCATCCGGACTTGGGACCGGCAATGGTAGTGTTAAAAAAAATCTGTCATAGCAGATGGTCCAAAAAACTCTCACCAAAAAAAGAAGGATAAACTACAACAAACAAATTAGCATCACATGCAAGAACATTAGAATTTATATGAATCAGCCAAAAATGACAAATATTCATGAGGTTAAAAAGCACAAATGATTCATTATCAAAATGTATTGAGAACAAAAATAAGAATAACAATAAATATACCAAATCCTCTTCTCTGAACAATAACAAGACAGGAAAAGAGAAAAATAATTCCTCTCATAAAATCTACAAAACATGAAAACAAAATATCTTCTTCGGTGACATGTCCCTTGCTGCTCTTATCTTGGCATTATCTTCTCCTTTCTATTTTGTGATTCTTGCCCTAGGAAGAAGAAGCCATGGGAGAAAACCCTTGTTGGTCCTCACTCTCATTTGGTTGCGTCTCATTCATTCATTTTCTTTGGTTCTTTCACCTACAAGAAGCTGCCTTATCCCGAAATGGGTATTGAAATGGCCTAAGGAAAATATTACCATCCCTTATGAATTTCAAATAATTCCTAACAATTCCTACTACCATCAAATTCTCCATATCATTAAAGAGTGAAGTTGATAACCAAACCAAAGCTCAAATCACCAAAAACTCCTCATCACCTAAAGCCCCCTAGGCCTTTAGTAATTTCATAAGCTAATCAAATATAAGCATCGCCTTTACTTAAGAAGGATCAACTTGATTAGAGCTGCAAATAAATCAAGCGTTTGACAAACTACTTGTGGCTTGACTCGATTAGAGCTCATTCATGATCGTTTGATTAACTAATCAAACGAACTTTCTATTGCTAAATGAACAAGCTTGAATACTTGTCATTCGATTCATTTATGCTAATGAACAATATCGTTTAAAGCTCATTAAGGAGTTTGATTACGGCTTGATTAAAACTTGTTTGTGAACATTATTGTTTAAAATTTTATTTGTTCAGGTTAATAAACTTTAATTGATATAGCTCATGCATATTTCCCAACAAGTTGCTCACGAACAAGCTCAATTAAGGCTTGATTAACGCTTGTTTATTTCAATAAACGAGCTGCTCGTTAACAGGCTCGATAATCCAATTTGAATTGACCCAATGAACAAACTTGAATCGAGCTCAAGCTCAATAATGATAAACAAGCTCAAATTTGAACACCAACCTAAAAAGCTTGAATCGAGCACGAGCTCGAAAGTGGTAAACAAGCTTGAACTCGAACACGCACATGCTCAACTCAATTTATTTGCAGCCCTAAACTTGATAAGGATATAAGTAAGATTGAGCTCCGTACAATTCTTCTAAACTAAAACTTCAATATCTTCAACCTTCTCCTTATAAATTGTATCAAACATTAATACATTTGATTCTCACATAAATACATCTAATTTCTACTTTTAATTAAACAACACTCTAACTGCCACAAATAATCATTGAACTATCTCAATGTGAACACAAGTCTTCAACCAAATAGCTTCAACGAGTGTCACATAGTTTGCCTATGTAGTAGACAACATCTCTATAAGCTAAAGACAAGTATTCTAATAAATAAAACACCCAGAAAGACTAAAGGCATCTAATCTAAGATCTCCACTTGTCAAGATTCTCAGTATAAATTGATTTACAGAATCAAATCAAATGATGCTACAATCAATTTTCTCCTTGTCATACATCAAACCATAATTTGTAGTACCTAGGCTAGTTTATACATTTGCTCACAATATCAATAAGGAATTCTAATCAAATATGTCAATATCATAGCATACATAATACTTCTAACAATATTAGCATAAGAAATTCTAATCAAATACATCTCATCCTTAAATGATTGAGGAGAAAAAAACAATTAACTAACAAATTTTGGAAACTAAATTTTCCAACTACTTCTCAAAATATCTATGCTACATTAGAAAAAAGTGTCTATCATTCTATATATTATTGTCACCATCCCCAAAATCTTCTTAACGACACCGAGATCTTTCATCTTAGTTAGTGCGCTCAAACCAACTCTCAAATTCTACAACTATGTGGCATGTCTCTAATTGCAATCAACATGCCATCAACACATAAGAACAAATATTAAAAAATTGTTTGCAAACTTTCAATGGCAGACACAGTTATCAAATAGATTCTATCAAACTCATTCCTAAAGAAGAAGTTGTCAATTTTTTGTGGCACTACTAGGAAACTACTTTCAACATGTAAAAACTTCTTCAATACACAAACATGACTTTTTTTTTTTTTTGCAATCTATTTTGCTTTTTATTTGATATCAAATTCTCCTTAGGCTCCTTCCACATGAAAATTTATTTGCAACAAACACCCTTAGGGATTTAAACCAAATCTAAAATATCATTCTTCCATAATGATTCCAAGTTCTTTATCATAATTCATACACATGTTGAAATATTAGGATTCTCTTCAACTACAAATTCCTCAAAAATGAATGACATGATGTGATCACCAATAAACTCAACAATATTCAAAGTATATGCAATCATATGAAAATAAAAGGAATCCTCATAACTATATCTCTGAGTTAGTCTAATCAACCTCTTAGAGTTATAAAAAATAATAGTTTCTACTATCAATGGTGGACACACCTCCCAATATTCAGATGAAATAGCCTGATGTAATAAGTTATCATTTAATAGTTCATGCTCTACCTCAAATTCAATATGCATAGCTACTTTTTGATCTTCACCCAGTCCACAAAAACTTATAATGAAGCAATGACCAATTCATTAAAATTTACATCCCTATTGATCAAGAAACTAGGTGGCTTAGCCTCAGTATACCAAAATCTAAATTTCTTTGCCATATGCATACCTAAATAACAAGCAGTTCTTTGCTCTAAGGTTTAGCTTAATCTCTTGAACATGCTTAGTAGGACAATCAAAGAACCTTACAATTGAATAACCAATATGATGATTTAAACACACCACTTTGGAAGACAACAATTTTATAGCGATTGTTAGAGATTTATACATCAAAGATCAGTATTAACAATCAATGTCCAAAGGTTTTTGATCAAACTAACATTATATAACATATTGCGATATTGTGCATTACTTTGATTTTCTATATTTCGAAGAACTTAACTTTTAAACTGAGGATGATCAGATTGTGACTTATCCCTATCTTTCCTTATATGTGTCAAATAGAGAATTCTTCTCCTTTAAAGCCTAAAGCAGCTCCTCTTTGAACAAAGACGCTCTCATTTTCCTTTTTCAAATGCTGAACTCATTATTTTCATTGAACTTCTCAAATTCATATTTAGTGTAGTATGAAAAAAAAACCTCTATCAACTGAATGGTGCTATTCCATGAGTACAATCAAGCTCAAATGCCTATTTGCTAAATATTAGAGGGCCCAAATCACTTCCTTTGAGAGTTCAAAAGAAAATTAAGATCAAACTAGGACAAACAAAACCAACATGATACAAATATGATAATGAATAAATAAATAACCACAATGGCTTACCCAAGCATGACCTATATCCACGGGCAACCAAGTCAATATTAAAAAGCTTGGAAGAGTTTAAAAATAAGAGTAGTAATATATATATATACAAAATGCTCTTCTCTAAAATCAAACAAAAGAGCTGTGAAAGATTTAATCAAAACTTAAAGGAACATTTCATGAGAAAAAAAATAAGAGAAGAACAATTCTTCTCACCAAAAATAGTGAGAATGAAAGATTTGTCTCCTTGGGTATCATGCCATGCAATCCCGAATGACAAGGAGCTTGATTGCTCCTTTGTTGCACTTGTGATCTTCCTCTCTATTTGCAATATATTATTGACACCAAAAGAATTTATGCAAGAAACATCTTTCATCTTCATCACTCTCACTTGCTCACTCCCATTCTATAGTTCATTAGCATACACAAAGTCTTCTAATCAAGAAATTAATGTTAAAGTGGAAATGAAGATCTTAAAATTTTATATAATTCCAAGTGAACTCATTGACTGGTTCAAAATATACAAAAGTACTAGTTTCCATTATACATCTTTATAATGGAGATAGGTACCAAGATCATACGGCACACAGCTCACCCTAGCGAAGTGCTTGGGGGATTTGGTTCTCACTTAAAAGGTCGGGGTATTACACACTAGATTGCTATGGTAGGCAAAAAAGAGTATAGCAGATTTTAGAGGCAGCAATTTGTTCTGCTTCTTTTAGAAGTTTCTTCCAATTTTCATGAACTTGCAGATCAACAAAATTCAGGTTATGTTAATCTCCCAACTAAACAGAAACAAATGTTGCATCAAAACAAGTTTGTTTTCCTGCAACTTGATGTATGACAACAGAACCAGGAGCAAAAACAAGAAATTAAGCTTTTTTCGGAAAATCGAAGAAATAGCGTTACCCTTGACTTCGCAACAGCAGCACAGTACATATCAAGCTTTTGCTTCAGATAAGCCGCGTACTCCTCTGGATCAGCACTAGCCGACGGCTCACTCAACAGAGACTGCGCAACAACCGAAGGATGAGGTCCCTTAATCTCAACCACCTCATTCTCCACGCACCACTCTTCCTCCATCCTTCCTAACCGACGACGAACCAATAGACGATGAATCATTACATATCGCAACAGCTTTCAGATCCCGATTAGGATCGGGCCTCTGATAGAAATCTGGGCTTGGATCGGTAGGAACAAGGATTGACGAGGCCTTCGGGGTGGCCACCTCTTCCAAAAACTTCTCGAAATCCCACTCTGAGGGGCTCCGATTCATCAGGTTCCGATTCATGCCCGCCGGAGACGGCGCCCAAAAGGGTCCCGACATCTCTCCACCGAGAAATCCCTGTCCATCTTCTCTATGTAGAATTGCAACTATGGAAAAGAAAATCTCACTTCCGATTTCGCTTCCCGTCGAATGGAAGAAGCACGGAGGAGAGAAAGCCATGGCTTTATCCGGCCTGTCCAGTCAGTCAGTGGTCAGCACTCGGAAAGAAGACCCATAGTTTTCCGAAAAGTCCCATCCTTTTGTCTTATTTACATTAATAAGATAAGCGGTTTTTACATAAGTACCCCTCAAAACTATACATATTACCTATTTAACGCACAAAATATAAATATTACTCATATACCACACTAAACCAAATCATTTTCTCTCATTGTCCTGTGCTAGTGTCTCCATTAGATCTTAACATAGATCAAAGCATGAGAAAATTGGCTCATGGAAGTCATAGAATTAAAAAAAATATGAAAGTTTATTATAGAGTTAAAGTTACAATTTTTTCCACAATCTTTTGTTTTACTTTCATTCGCGAAAAGTTCGCTTTAAAATATTAAAAAAGTTATTTATCTCTTTTTTAAATTTGAAAGAGAAATAAAACTAAATTCAAAAGACACTTATTCAAACGGTATCAAAATTCAAATTCAAAAGAACGACTAAAAGCTTAGACAAACGAAGCCTTAGTATTTTTCTGCTTTAAGATTTTAATGTCTTTTTCAATTCATTTCTTATTTCTGAAAGAGCTGTAAATTGGATTTATTTTGTATATTTGGTGATGCAACTTACAATTTATATCAGCCGATCCTTTTTTGGGACCTAGATGTTGCACCTATGTGCACACTAAATATTTTGAATGTTTATCAAATTTATGCAGTCACTTATCTTGAGTTGGATAACTTTGTATATGTTCATATTTCAGAAATTGTGTATGAGTTCAAGGCACTCGAGAGCATCGACGAGCAATGAAGAGCGTCCAATTTATTGCCACTGCAACTTATAATGTACGAAATTTACAGCCTATTGAGGTGAAAATCGTAGACGAAGATTCTATTGGTGTCCCTGAAACAGGACAACAGATGATTACAACTAACTCAGATAGATGGGCGAAGTTGCGCAATTGTCTTCCGACATAAATAATCTGAACAGAGTGGTTTCTGAGGAAATAGTTTTAGAAAATTTTGCGTCACTCAAATATGAGCTGCTACAAATTAAACTTATGATAGCTGCTTGGTTTATAGTTTTTGCAATATTATTCGGTTTTTGTAAGAGTTATATATTCTAAAATATTATGCGAAAGAAATGTATAATACATAAATCAACAGTTAAATAAAGTCAATGCTTACATTATTAATTAAAAAGAACTTAAGGCAAGCAAAATCTGAGAATAGAACTTGCCCCAATACAATTCCTTTTATTTTCGTTAATTTCTGCAAAACTTGCCCAGCATACTTAAGGCAAGCAAAATCTAATAATAGTCCACAAGATTGCCTACAAGTAGGGGTGTAAATGAGCAAAGTTTGAGCAAGTTATTGTTAGTTTTTACGTTTGAAAATTATTTTGTGTTCGGTGAAAATAAATTCTCGAAATTTGTACTGCTGTGTTAAATACAATAATCAAAAAATCTGTATGAGGATTCAACTCCATCAATCTTTCGTAACAAAATTTTAAACAAAGTTTTATGCTCATATTTGTGAGATATACATATGTGTTCGTATATATATATAATAATAATAATAGTAATAAATAAAAATATTAGTAATAAAATAAAATAATAATAATAATAATAATAATATAATATATTTTTTATTTCGAGTTAAATCGAGCCGAACACGATTGAACAAATGATTATTCATGTTCGGCTCATTTATATATCAAGTTTGAAATGTATATTCGTGTTCGGCTCGTTTAGTTAACGAACGAGTCAAACACGAGCTACTTAACGAACCGAACACGAGCTGTTCGCGAACAACAAACTTTTTTGACAGCCCTAACTACAATATTAGAAATGAACAATGCTTCAATTATTGCTGAACTCGTCAATGTACTCCATTTATGCTGAGTTCAGTTATCGGAACAACTAAAGTTTCATCATATAAGCAGTCTCTATGTTTATCCATCTACTAATGACTTCATTTATAGATCCAACTGAAACCGATAGGATTTGTAGATATAATGTTAAATAAACCTGAAGTTTATAAATCTAGTTTATATTAGCATGAATAAATCTGCAGTGTGTACCAAAAAATAGTTAAAATTCAACATTAAAATCCCATTTCTGAAAAAAAATAAAAACAGTTCGATAGTAAACACCTCTCATAACCAAAACAATTGAATTTATAGTTCATTCATATACTCATTTAAGCTTTTACAAAAACAACAAATTATAACAAAAATAAACTAAAAATACAAACTTTTCTTCCTGTAAAAAAATATAAAACTTAAATCACATTTTACTAATCAAAAGTTACATCACAATCTTGTATTTCATTTTCGTCTCTATCACTTATAATAGGAAGTTTTGCTCGCATTCCAACTGTCTTAAACATTATTTGAGGAGTCTACACTTGCTTCAACTGGGGGCATTGAGTCTGAAAATTGATTTATAGGATTTTTGCATGCGCTCCGATTATGACCCCATAGGTCACACCTTTCACATTTATGAACACTTTTTGTTCTATAATTTTTGCATTCTATAAAACTTTTAATTCTTCTTTTTTTGGGTTGATATATAGGCTGTAATGTGTTTGAGACTCTAATATCCACACCATCATCAATAAAAGCTCATTGTTCTTTTTCAGTGCTCATCGACGTAGGTGTGACACAATTGGTGCTCTTTGATCCTCTATAATGTAACTGCATCTGCATGAATACAAGACAATCTGATTACTTGCAAAAATTACAAGTGCATCCTTTTTTTATTATATTTACTTATTCCCTTCCATGATGTCCTTCAATCTCTACCTTAAATGATGTAAAATACCTTATAATGAAATTTTCTTTTCTTGTATTGATTTCTCTGATATGTTCTTCAACAAATGGCACCAAGTGTCCCCTCCAGTTGGTAGAGGTAATATTTCTCTTCGCTCATTGCTCCATAAGCATACCTCTTACCATGTCCACCAGATCCACAACAGATTTTCCTCGAACTTCTCCAATCCATGAATTAAATGATTCTATTATATTATTTGTATTATAATGATTTTTTATATCAACTAAAAATTCTGATGTAAACCACTTATACTGTATTGACACTAGATAAGAGTGTATTTTGGCCCTGATATTAAATATTTCTTGTTTTTTTCAAACTCATGTTTTGTATATGCATTAGCAGTTGTCTGCACTAAATTTATGAGCTTATGGTTGTCACTGCAGTAGAAGAATTTTTTTAAAATTTTTTTTATAAATATCTTATACATACCGTGTGCTATGCATTTGGAAATATAGCCTTAATGGCCTCACACAAACCTTTCTTCATATATGAAATAAAGGCTAAGGGATCTATCTCGCATGCAAATGACTCCACTAAATTTGTTAGAAACCACTCTCAAGTCTTCTTCGATTCAGTCTCAGCCACGACAAAAACAATTGTAAAAAGATCATTATTTTCATCTAGAGAGTTTGCAGATAGTATCACCCTCAAATATTTTAATTTCAGGTGGCATGCATCTATGCCTATTAGAGGCCTACACCCAACCAAAAATCCATCAATACAAACCCTAAAACTTATATAAAATATCATGAATGAATTAACAACCATGTCATATACATATGTGAACCTGAATTTCTACTAATGAGCTCTGATCGAAGTGTTGGTGCCCATTTGTAATTCTCATCAATTTATCTGAATACAAGATCTCGAGCTAGTTCTCTAGATCGCCACAACTGTATATAAGGCAATGGCAATCCGTAAGCAATTTCTAAGCTGTTGTTGATCAGCTTTGGTGGTATATCATGGTTCTTCTTCACAATATCTTCTATTTTATGAGCCACCCAACTGGATGTTGCCTATTTTTTTCCAGTCCGATTGACCCTTGGGCATAAATGTATACTTATTAACTTTCTTACTTGGAACGTATGACCATCAGTATACACAGTTGCTCTTATTCTCCATGGGCATCCTCGGTGTGCACAAGTAGCTATTACTCGAGTTTTATCGCTCGCTTTGATCTTCACCCAAAATTTTTTTATGATTGCTTCACTGTGAAGCGCTTTCTTAAAGCTCATAGTATCTTTAAAACATAAACCCAACGATAGAGCACCACCTTCTCGTGTTTCACTATTCAAAAATCCATCATTTAATGGATCAACTCCATAATTTGTATATTTATTGAACACATTGCACCGTCACCTTCACCTTCATTATCATATATTAAATTATGGAATGTTTCTATCAAATCATCATCACTACTAATAAGCTTGTATTCTTTAGGTGACGTCCCATAAATAAGATAATACAATTTAAAACCATGACCTCTCGACTAAGGGCAAATTAATATAATATTGTCTCTGAGCATAAATACACTGAGTAAATCTTTGTCAAGCTTCAAACACTTCTATTTTCCACCTTCATTTTTCTTTCTATTTTGATTTTTCACTTTCATCCAATATCTACTAAATTTTAAGTAATGCAATATTGAATCTCGTGCATCTTGTCACCACCTACACATAAATATAAATTGAGTAAGCAAACACAAGCTGAAAAAATAAGTAAAGGAAAAAAAATAATGTCATATAAATAATAAACTACATAATTTTATACTTTGTAGCAATAAGAGAATCTTTGATTCACTCTTTGGAAAGCGCAATACTATTAGACAATGCAATGTTGATTTTTTTCCTTATTGCCTTAATAATTTTGGAAACATGCTATATGTATTTCACTCTTTGGAAGCTTGAATTTTTTTTTTTTTTTTTAGTTTTATTCTCTTTTGGAGTTTCATTTGTTTGCTCTAATTATAGCAGCTTTTATTTTTCTTTATAGTTTCTCTTTAAAATTGCAGACATATTCATCATTTTTATGGGAATCCTAATATTTTTGGTGCCTTGATGAGTTAAAGTTAACTAGTTGACTTTTGTTAGATAGAAATACAGTTCAAAAAGAAAATTTTGTGCCTTTAAATGTGAGAAGGCAATATCTATAATAACATTGTTATACTTCTTGTTTTTTTTTTTTTGTACTTTATTTCTAGTAAAAAAAGGAATTACTCAAAAATAATGTTGCTTCATATTAAAAAATAATATCTATTATTTGCTTAGTTTAGAAGACAAAATGAGTTTTCCTAGCACATAAGTAAAACAAAAAATGTTCAGCATAAAACCTGAGCGATGAGGGCAAGGCGAGGTCGAAAGAAAGAGAGGCCTGCAACAAACTTCACCTGGAGAAGGCAAACCTTTTTGTGGCAAGCTGACAATGGCATTGAGGTGGATGCTCAGGAAAATGATAGATGACTACGAATGAGCGAGAGAGGGAATAGAAATGCCCGCTTAATAGGCGCTGACATCCACCGACTTGACGGAATGCTATTTTAGAATAACGTTAGTAGTTTAGAGTGGTATGTAAGTAATATTTATATTTCGTGTGTTAAATATGTAATATGTATAGTTTTGAGTGGTATGTATGTATAAACCCCATAATATAAATGTCAATAAATATTAAGAAAAATATCACTTTATAAACTCATAATAATTGCACTTGAACAAACATATATTTGTTTTATTTTAAAAAATATATTTAAATATTTGATTATATATATATATATATATATGTATATATATTTAAGAAGATGAGTAGTGATTGATATTCTCTAATATTAATTTGAATATACTTTGATTTGAAATTTCTTCATTCCACATAATAAAATGATATATAATTAAGATCAATCAAAAATTAATTTAACATCAATTTCTACAAGCACTAGTATTTATTTATTTATTTTTTTTTGTATTTGAATGATTATGTATGATATAATTTAAAAGATTTATATTTTTTTTATTTAGTTCCAATGCAAAGCTAGATAAAAAGATCAAAGGGAAATATGTTAAAATCATGTTTAAATTATGTTTAAATTTGCCTTGAACATATGTTTAGACTTTTTTTAAATCATGATTTGCACATCATTAGATAATATTTAAATATTATTCTCTTATGGTTTGAGTACATCATCCTTCAAATCATGTGCTTATATCATAAATAAATATTTTTTAAAAGTGAATCAAGTATCAATATTATTATATATTTATATTTTATTTGAGGGTGCAATATGATGGTGTCCTAGGAGGTCACCCATCCTAATACTACTCTCGCCTAAGCATGCTCAACTGATGAGAAGTATCAATCAAGAATGAATATTCTTATATTGTATATAAAAGAATGAAAAGAATACAATCAAATTGGTTAAACATTTGTGGTGAACTGGAGAAAAGGGACAGTGATTCAGAGTAGAATGTTTTCTCGAATATTTCATAGATCATATCTGATAATGCTAAATAAGAAGAACTTGGGGTTAATTGATGATCTTTAACTCGACAATTCAAGGCATTTTGAGTATGCTTATACATCCTTTTTAAGGTGTTTATATGAAAAACTTTGAAGTTGTATGGCATCCCATGTTGGGTGAATGGAACATTCTTTTAATATGTATTATAAATTCATTTTACTTATAATAGTGGCGCAAAATACTAACACTTAGATTTTTATATGTGTTTAATAATTAAACTTAAGGGGTTGTTTGGGTGCTTGTATTTAGAATGTAGTATAAAAGGAATTCAGTATAAAATAATTACTTTATAGTTGTTTGGTTGAGAGCTTTACAAATTCATGATTTTGTTTTTTTTGTTTGGTTGACAAAATGTAATGTAAAGTAAACTAAAGGTTTTGACATCGGCGGGCGGCGCCGCCCGATGGGCTGGGCGACAACGGTATCTACAGATCACTTTACATTGGTGAATTGGAGTTAAAATCCCAAATGAATTTCAAATATCAACCAAACTTTCTAGTGTATTTGAAATGTATTACATTATACTGAAATTTTACTTTACTTGCAACCAAATGCTTGAAATGTTCAAAAGCGTGCATTTGGAATGCAGCTAAACCAATATGTATAATAAAAAACTTAATATATATTATAAACATAATATTATTGTTTAGGGTAAGACTAAAACTTTGATTTTTTAAAGGTGATGTTGATTATGTGAGAGCATAAGAGGATATGTATGTATCAAAAGTTTGATGTGATGAGTCTTCCACACAACTATGCATTAACTACAATTTGAGATTGAAGTGCCCATTATTATAGCTTATTTTTTACTTAAAGTATGATGGTATATTATTTATCTTAAATTCTAAGGTATTGAAATAGGTAATTGATTGCATTCAATAATTAAATTTGAATGTTGTGTCAATCAGGTTCAAACTTTGTTCAAATCATAAGATCACATATGGTTCCAACTTGATTCGAGCAAGATTCACATAAAGTTAGAACAAAGTTCAAATTAAGGTTTGTTAATGATAAGTTCTAACTAAATTTATTCATTTTGGAATTCAAATAAATAATGTTCAACAAAAATGGAGCAATCTAGCTTAAAATAAATTTTCATTTATTTTCCTCCAAGAAAATAAATATTTAGCATATTTGACCAAAATTATAATTAGTATACAACAACAACAATAACAAATCCCACTAACGCTACACTAATCATTCTTCTCCATTGTATCTATTATGTGTCAAATTCTCATTTAATTCAAGTATACTGGTCGGGCTGAAAATACGAATCTCTCGATAATATTGAAGAGAGTGATGATTTAAAATGTGTCGGTGTAATTTTCAAAAGGCAGATGGAATAGTAAATAAGACACTACCCAAAGATTTAGCCTCTCATTTGGTGAGGACTTTAGATCGTTCTAGGTTTCTATGCTACCTATAATTAATTACCCCTCCCAATTAGAGAGAGAACTTTCGATTAAGGTTAGTCGTTAGATCGCTAATGTGAAATAGCAGAAGAATGTGGAGTTTAAAATTTAAACTTATGAAATTCATCATATTAACTTAAAGCAGATGGTTGGGGGAATGATGATGTGCCCGATCTAGATTTCATTATTTCGTCATCCCGGGTTGTCGCGGTCCCTAGTCTACTTAGTCAGAGGAGGTAGTCGACCCAACCTGATCAAAGGATCCTTATCAACAACACATAAGTTACGTCGTCCAAGAAATCCTTGTAGACCTAGGGTGGTGTTTGTCTAAGGAGACAAACTTAAGTCTACTTTAGCTGACAGAGAGTTTTTTGCCTTATCAGGTGTACCCTATGATTCACAACTCAAAGAGCAGGGCAGTTGAGGAGCATACGAGCTACGGTCATGATCATAATATAATAGAGCCTTACTAGCCAAACCACCTGATCAAAGGACTCTGGTCCTAACTACATCATCTATGAAGCCTATCAAGGCTACACAGAGGACACGCCACGCCCCTGTAGCATGAGATTAATTAAGAGTTAACATAGTAGAACACTTGATTTGACATTGGCTCCTTTGTGAGCTAGAGTTTTTTTAATTTGTCATCTTGAACAAATAGTTACGGAAGGTGGATAGTTTGAGTTTTGCTTTAAGCTTTTAATGATTAAATTTTATTTAAATAGTTTTTAGATTGATGGTTAATTTAAGTTAATTTGATTTGGAATTAAAATTACATTTTGATGGAAGTATCCCCTCTGGTTGAAATCACCATTCAACACAGCCATCATCGGGATGGTTAATTGGTTGAATCGAATATATTTGTGAACTTTAGATCCTGCCAACTCTATTTAGCTCCTAACAGAAGATCAGATCTACTATCACATGACAGAATTAGCTTCTAAGATATTTTACTAAATTGAAATTCTTATAATAGATTTTTAAATTTTGTTAACCCTTGCCCAGTCGTAAGGTTAAATTGGTAAGCAACTCGCGCAGCATCCTCAGACACTTGAATGTAAGCATTCAACATAGTGTCGGGGTCCATGCGGGTGTATTTAAGAATGTATTAATTGATGCCTTATGTTCGCTTGTACGATATTTTGCTTATCCGTTGGCATTGAAGACATTTCACATTTTCGATTCAAAATATTACAACTTTGCTTGTATTTAATTTATTGATTGCATTCTTTAAATATCAATGATTATTTAGCTTGCGATCATTAACAATCTTTTAAATATTTATCAACTCATCGTATTCAACTTTTGTTCTTGCACATATAGCTTATTATGCACACTTTAAGCAAGTTTATTTGAATTGAAGATTCTTTTGAATACAAGCCAATTATTCATTGAGGAGTCTTGCCTATACTTGCTAATATGTCATTTGGTTATAATGAAAACCTCTTATGAATTTTATTTGATTTTCACTTTAGTTTGAAAGTAACACTCAACCAATCTCTTGTGCTTCAAACTCGACTTCAAGCGCAAGATCCAAATGATCCTTTTAAAGGCTACATTCATGAATGATCATGAGTTACCTAATTGAATTTGTGCTTGTGAAAAAGCTATCAAATTACTTACACACCTTTATTCTCAATTTGAAATTGGACATTTTGATTTATCACGAATTATTGGTCATTTGATATTCAATTGAAATCCTTACTTCATTTGACATCAAATGAGATCATTCAAATGCTCAGTTATTTTTGTTCATATTGATTGCTTGTTCATGAATTTAACACTTTGAATTTTCAAAGAGAAGCTTTACTCACATAAGAAGAGTTCAAATCCAATATGAATTTATCCTTAACTCCACATCAAGTTTCATTTTTTTATTCAAAATCAGGTTTAAACTCATTACCAATCATCTGTTATTTCATACAACATTCAATTGAAATCTTTTGGTTTCACTTAACATTGAATGGGATTATTCAAATGTCCATTTAGTTTTATTCCTATAGGTCAACTTTTCAAATTTCATATGAGCACTCGTATTTATTTTATGCATTTATAACTTCACATTTTAGCTTGTTATAACCAAAGTTTTGATTTAAGTCTTTTATTTAATTCTATTTAAGCTCTTTGATTATTTCTTTTCTTTTCTTTTAATTTTCTATGACCCAAAAAATTTGTGAAATTAGATTTTAGGATTTGGTCATCCCCAGAGGGGCTACGGAACTATTTTGACTTACCCCTCATTCTATGGTAGCGGATAATCTTCGACACCATGAAGTCTTCATGTCCACTAAGCATTGATTAGTGA
This sequence comes from Cymbidium sinense, assembly GCA_021442155.1. Classification (NCBI taxonomy): domain Eukaryota; kingdom Viridiplantae; phylum Streptophyta; class Magnoliopsida; order Asparagales; family Orchidaceae; genus Cymbidium; species Cymbidium sinense. Next base: position 10,130,190 of record CM038233.1, on the reverse strand, counting down.
TATTCGATCATCTGCATGTAGCAAATATATATAATTTTCACATATTTAAGCCTTATCTTTTTTTTTCTAAGTCCCAGATTTTGATGAAATTTCAGATTTTGACATAGGGAGACATCTAATAATTTGATAGCATGCCTAAGTATAGAGAGGGATGTCTTGCGACACCACAGTCATCTCTTTATACCCATTACGCCCTTTGTGCATTAGCGAAGTCTTGAAACCTGCTGCAAATTATCTGTTTCCTCAACTGATAATTCTGAATGACCTTCACATGCATCATTCCTTGTTCCCATAAATACTAACTTCCAAGCTCGTTTTTAGCACATCAATAACCAAAGAGGATCTTCTGCCCAATTTCACATCAATAGCAGAATAAATTCAATGAGCCATAATTGGGAAGCGATCCACCGCTTGTGACAGCATACTATCCTTCAACATCTTTGAACAGAGAGAGTATACCATATCATCATCGATTCATCATATGGCTTAATGTCTCTGATTAGGAAGAGCGCACATCTATAGAGAGCCTCGACTAGGATGGTGTGGCGTGATGCCATAGCTTTTGGCTCCATAATACAAACCCATGGCTGGACTTGATCTGATAGTACCAATATCCTCTTAAAAGCACCCACGCCCTTAGATTGGCTTTTATAAGCGCAATATGTGAGGACTATTACCACTTCCGAGACTAGACATGCAAGTAGAGGATCAACTCCTGTTGAACCAACAACACTTGGATCCGACAAGAAGAGCATGGTTGGTTTCAATAGATAAGGAGGATTAACCAGCAGGGTGCGAAGGCTCTCCAGAAGAGCATAGCCCTCTTCCTCAGCATCACTGTACTTGTTCCAAGTTTCCATGCGACGAACTAGTTGACGCCATTGAAGATGAACCGAATATGGATGGCCGGTGAGACAAGGAGTGATATAGAGAAGGCAATGAATGGTGAGGTAGATGCCAAGGAGCTTTGTAGCTTCTTCCTAACGCCTTCAGCGCCCTCTACTCCCTGCAGGTGCTTCTCCTCAGAAGGTCTAGAAGTAGCTTTAGGACATGGCAGAGAAATTAGTGGAACAACTCGGCTATGGGGCGGAATAAGAGAAGCATCCGTGGAGAGGCGCATAAATGATGTGGCGAAGAGGCGACGACGTGAACCGGTGCAATGCTGAATCAAACAACATGCTGCTGATCAGATCATTTCAAACCACGGCATGAGATGAGGTGGGGCGAGGAGCAAAAGAAACCCTTCCGGGTTGCGAAGAAAAGAGTGGAGTCTTGCGGTTTTTTAGAGGAAGAGTTCGAATGGGAGAAAAGAGGGAACGGGTGAGTACTTGCGGTTTCCGTGCGTGTGAAGGTTTGAATGAATGAGAGTCCTTTCCCTTGCGACGTGCGTTGATTTTGAGGAGATCCGTAGGAGGGAACGATTGAGAGTTAGGAGAAGGCGGGATCGGTCGAGGGTGCTTGTGGCACGTGGAAGGGGGAGTGAGCTGAGGGTCAATAAATGACTCCCCAATAAATATGATTCATGCATGAAGCGAGTCTTGTTTGTTGAAAACTGGTTGAGCCTTTGAGCTGGTCACAAACCTTCACTCACTTCATCTTCGATTTCAATAGCTTATGGGACTTTCACGGAATTCGTCATCAGTGTGATGCCTTATGTTTAGATGAGCTAAACAACAAGATTGTTTGATTTGTCCTAATTGACTTGTTGGATTAAGAGCATCTTCTACCATCTACTATCTGCTTCAATGGGTTTGCTAAGGATCTCTTTCTTTTATGTTGTTGCAGATATGGGTTTCCTTCGACCCTAGCTTCGTGCTTGGTTGGGTTTGATGGAGGAATTGGTGTGTTTGTTTTGAGATTTAGAATTCCTTCTGTCATAGCTTTAAACTTGACAAACTTGATGAAGAATTAACTTGATTTGCCCACATTGACTTGTCAGGAAGTGTACGCATATCTTTAGCCATATACATGTTGCTTTGACAGACTCGTTGAAGGATGCGTACATATGACTTAGCCTTCCGCCTTATATTAGGTCTATAATGTCAAGTTATTAGCCTAGCAATGTGTGTTTTAACAGTCTGAATAACTACAAAATTTTTTTAGTTTGACTATCGATTTTGTATGAACTATGAAATTGTTCCCTCGGTCCCTTGCTTTCTGCATTGACGGACTTGATGAGAAGATTGGTTTTGATCTGTACTTTGTGTTTGATCAGATCATTTGAGAATAGATTGAAATATCACCCTGCGTGCAATATAAATATTGACTTGAGGCAGCTCTAAATTGAGAGTTTTCTTAGATTATCTTGGTTTGTCGATCAGGTAAAAAGATCTCTTGGATTCTGATTGTGTGTAATCACTAAGCTGGATCTCATTTGAGATTAAACAACTATCATCGTTTGACAGACGAGCAGGGACTCTTTCACTACGACATTTTCTACGGCTTGTTGAGTGAGAAGAGTGTCAGCAACTTGACCATTTATAGGCTTGTTGAGTCCAACATTTAGAACATACTCGAGTCTTCGACTTAAGTTGTGATGGGTTGGTGATTTGGTCATCGGACTAATGAACGAGGGCTCTTTCACTATGATCTTTTCTTGCAGCTTGTCAGGTGAGGAGAGCGTCAGTAACTTGACAATTTGTGGGCTTGTTGAGTTCGAGCTTTAGAACCTATCTATGTTCTAGACTTAAAGATGTAGAGGTTGATGTTTTTCCAACTCAGTTGATTGAAGCTTCCAAATTTGGGAGTTCTTATGACTTGATCTTCATAATTTGACAAATCAAGGAGATAAACTTTTGATATTTAGGGTTGTCTTTTCATGCATAGAAATAGATTATTTTTGTTCTTTGTAAGAGCCTGCAACTTTATCATAGAAAAGGGCTCCTGTCTAACAGGGCAATTACAGATTAGCTCAAAAATGTATCACTAAGTTTGAACTTCTTTAATATAGATGAACGTAGCTTATTCTGATCATCATGTATATTTATCTGAGGATCTCGGCTTAGAGTACGATGTCGACTTAGATAAATATACAAAAATGTCCCATATCTTGTAGGAGAAATTCTAAAGCACTTTGAAAAAGCTCTAAAATAATTTAATAAAATATATCAAGATATGAGTTGAAATATTTGATCTTAAGAGGGTTTTAACATGTAACATTGATTTCATCTATGTATAGAAATCTAAAAAATGTCTCATGTGTAACAGGAGAATTTTCAAGGATTTTTTTTTAATCTTGAGTAAGTATATTTATTTAGGGATCTCGACATGAAGCACAATGTCAACTTAAATAGATATACTAAAAAAATGCCCCTGTCTTGCAGGGGGATTTCTGCTGTACCTCGATAATATATTTATCATGCATAATACTTTTTCAGGTATTGACTATTAATTGGTGGCATTGGTCTTTCACCCTTTAGGCCAATGAGTTGATATGTCCCTCTCCCTGATACGCTTTCTCAATGATAAAAGAGCCCTCCCAATTAGGCTTAAATTTGTCATCGAATTTTTGATTGTGAATAATTAGTCTTCTCAGCATCAAAACCAATTCTCCTTCTTGAAAAGCTCAAGGACACACCATATGATTGAATGCTTTAGACATCTTTGCTCGATAAACTTCTAAATTTTGCTGAGCTCGGAGTCTAACCTCATCAAGCGCATCAAGCTCTTCCCTCTGTAGAAATACATTCTCATCTTGGGTGAGATTATGTTGAATGGCTACTTAGAGTGAAGGTAATTCAACTTCAAGTGGCAAGACTCTTTCATCTCCAAATACTAGCACATAAGGAGTAAATTTTATGGGAGTACAGTCCAAACGTCACGGTTCTATCTTTCTTTAAGACAGTTTCACTTCGAGTCTTTAGCCTCCAAATTTGCTTACCTTTTTGTCGGAACCTTTCGATGATGGATTCTTAGACCTGTAGTCTAAGTGTCACGTCTCGATGCTCACCGTGCGAAGCATTCTTGGCTCGATGATTAGTTACCATAATAGATGATAACCTTCTTGGCATGACTTCAGTATTTTTAATTGTCACAGACCTTTGAAATTTTATTTTCATCAAGCCTCTTTCCTTGACCACTTTAAGAACGTTGTGTATTCTAGCGGACAACGTTTCAGGTTATTTCTTTTGTGGTGGTGGAGCTTAATGTCGTTGAGTCCATAAAGATTGCTTCACTTCACCAGTAGAACTATTCATTTTTACCCATTTTAGATTGTCAAAGTTGTTATGGGTAGGAATACTCGCTTATGACGACAATATTGTTTGTTCACTAAGTCGTTTGAATGAGATCTGCTAAGCCCTTAGCTCAGAATTTCTTCTTCTTCTCTGCCTTCTAGTTAATTTGTTTCCTGATGAGGAAGCTTCATGATCATGCTTTCTAAGTACGAAAGGTTCAATTAGTGAAACAATTGTATCATGAGGCATTAAAGACACAGTTTGTCCACTGATGGTTCTTTTCATCACGGGGGCTTTAGATTGACCTAGTATTTTAAAAACTGAAGTTCTCTATGAGGAGAACTCCTTAACAATGGTTGATTGCTGAACTCATTGACAAGTATGACTAATAGGAACTTCGATAAACTGAGGCCTCCCATCATGACCTCGGATGAGTGTACCACGGGTGGGTACTTTAGGAGTTGCAACTATGATAGCTGAAAAATTCAAGTTACCAAATTGAATGGTATCTCCAACATCTCCTATGTTGATGACATCGTTAGCTAAGCAGATGTTCGCACCACGCTCTAGCTGGATAGTGAAAGGAGTGCTCTATAGATCCATTATACGTAATTGAAAGATGAGAATTAGTAATTAGTAATTAGTATTTTACCTTATACTTTCAAAATGGAGAGGTACTATAAAACAAAATAATAGTGTAATAAATATATACTCTACAGAATAATTCATTCGACATATAGTCTTATACAACAATAATTAGAATTTATTACACAATTAAATCACTATTTTTGTTTTAAATTTTTAAATATTTTGTTGCTACTATAGCAAATATATGACTAGCCAAAGATGGAAAGAGAAACATATCCCTAGCAGAGTCGCCAGAAATCTGTGGGCTTTGAAAATTCGCTACCGAGCTCTCAACAATATTGAAGAGAGTGATGAATTAAAATGTGTCGGCGTAATTTTTCAGAAAGCAGATGAAATAGTAAATAAGACACTACCCAGAGATTTTGCCCTCATTTGGTGAGGACTTTAGATCTGGTTCCAAGTTTTCTATAAGCTCGAGCACCTATAATTAATTACACCTCCCAAATCTGAGAGAGAACTTTCGATTAAGGCTAGATCGCTAAACGATAGATAATAATAAAAGATGTGGAGTTTAAAATTTAAGCTTATGAAATTCATCATATTAACTTAAAGCGGATAACTGGGGAATGATGACGTGTCATATCTAGATCCTATCTTTTCATCATCACAAGCACGCCTGCTCTACCTACTTAGGGAGGTAGTAACCCAACCCGACGAATGATCCATCGCCAACAATGTTACATCGTCCAAAAAATCATTGTAGATCTGGGGTGGTGTTTGTCCAAGGAGACAGGCTTAAGTCTACCTTAGCTGATAGATGGCTTTTTGCTCTATCAGGTGTATGCTGAATCAAATGGCATGCGCTGATCGGATCATTTCACACGACATAAGATGAAGGTGTGGCGAGAGCGAAGAAACCCTTCGGGTTGCCAAATGAAAAGCGTGGAGGCTTGCATTTTTAGAGGAAGAGTTCGAACGGAGAAAAGAGGGAACGCGAGAGTGCTGGTCGCGGCGTTTGAAGGTTTGAATGAACAAGAGCCATTTCCTTGGACGTGCGTTCAACTTTGAGGAGATCCGTAGAGGGAACGTTGGGAGTCGGAGAAGGCGATGAGGTCAACAACCATTTTTTATACATCTTAATCAAGTCTTTAAGTCTACCTCTACTTTTTTAACAAAAGGTAAATCTAATGCATCTACTCTCTTGATCGGGTTATCACACGGCTGATGCTTTATGTGGCCAAATCATCTAAGGCGGCTCTCTCTAATCTTATCTGCCACTAAAGCTACTCCAACTTTTTCTCGAACATACTCATTTCACATTTTATCTCTAAATTATAAATAACATGAGACATATAAATTCAAATTTCACTATTTGTATGTATTTACATATTTAACATCTAAAATTCGTATTTATTTATATAATCATCAAATATCTAAACTATACAAAAAATACAAGTAATATTAACCTATCTACAATAAATTATATATTTTCATACATTTATTTTGAAGTGATTTACAAACCAAATATTGTATAAATAAACATAAAATTTAAGTATTAGGCATACAAAAATATAAAATAGATGTGAATTTCCTTATTTTATCTAATGCACTAATATTGATAATTTTTTTTATTCTCATAAAGCTAATTTCATTTTAGTTAGAATGAGTTGGTGTGAACTCCAACAATTGAAAGGCATAAGTAAATATTGAACTTGTAGGGCAAATGCAAGGTCTAAATAAGATATTATGTTCATCACTAATTAGCTCTTGACCAATGGATAAAACATAGAAAATAATTTCTTATAATCTACCCATAATTACTTAATATTTGATTATATTATGAACTATGAATAATACTTAAAAATATGCTAAGTATAGATATGATATCATTGAATATAATTATATTGATTTTAAAGAAAATTAATACTTACAAGATGTTAAAATCAAATATTTAAAAAATAAATAAACAACTCATTTATTTATATGTTTAAATAAACTAAATAACCATTAAATGAGTAAGAGTTTGAATTTCAAGTGAAATTTATTCAACCTTAAAAAAGGCTTATAAGCTTAAATTTTAGTAAGTTGTAATTAGAAGTATTAAGATTAATTATAAGCATTCTTCTAACTTATTTAATATATTTTAAAAACTTATTTTGTTAACTCACTCATATTCAATTTAAAATTTAATAAATCAATTATTCATAAATAATTTTAAATATAAAATATTAACATAAAAAATTCCAATGGGCCTAACAAGAACTAACTTCTAACTTAAATTCACTCATTTACACTCTTATATATATATATATATATATATACATATATGACATTTGATATCCTATATTTATTCCGTGTATTATGGTACACAATTCTTGAATTAAAATAATAAAATATCATAATTTCTTATTTATTTTAACCATTTTTTTGTGAATTTTGATAATCACTTGTTTTTATTATCCACCTTTTTTTTATATTTTTACAATTTCTTTTTATATTTTAACAAATTTGATTCAAATGTTTTTTCTTTAACGTGCTTGCAAAATTTAAATGTAAAAACCACATGAGCATAGGAGAGAGCAGGATGTTTATCTAATATTATTATTTTCATATAATAAAATAAAAGAATTTTGATATTTATCATAAAGATAAACACGATATAAAAAGGGCCACAAGGAAATTTTTTAATTTTTTATTAGCAATGTGCTAAAACCACCATATAAAAGGTTTTAATTACAGTTACAGCCCTAATTTGTATAAATATTTATTAGCGTAAAAGAATAAATAATTGAATTAAGGGTATATCAAATATATCGCCAATTAATATATAATTCACATTTTCTTAAATTTATGACCGTCCATTCACCAAATCACTATTGCACGAATTTCAAAGCATTCAAATTCCGCTGAATATAAAGCTTGAATTACACTGATAAATACTTTTAATGCGCATAACAATAATAAAAAATATTACAAATTCATATTATACAAACCACAGCTATTTTCATTGACTATTAATTTAATAAAGAAATAAAAGAAAGAAATATATGGAAATAGAAGTAAAAAATTATCAAAATCCAAACTTTAACCTAAACTGGATTTTCTCATATAATTCTTCATATGAGGGCATTTTGGTACCATCTCTTAAATTTTGAAACCACCATGTCATCAATTCATCCTGCAATTTATTTATTAAAACAACCTGTTAATATATATATATATATAGAGAGAGAGAGAGAGAGAGAGAGAGAGAGAGAGAAAGAGAGAAATTTGATAATTTCCAAAAAAAATCAATAAAATAAAATAAAATAAAATAAATAGAGATCAAAATTGGAGAAGAAAAGAGAAGCAAAATGTTATAGAGAACCCATGAGATATTTGCATACATAACACATAATTCTTATATATATATATATATATATATATAATACTCAAATCATTAATATTACATCATGTTTATTATTTTTTTTATAGTGACATGCATATTTTCAATTATAAAAAAATATTATATTTATAAATATCAAAATTTAAGTATTAGATATATAAATATAAAAAAATTATGTGTTATATGCATAAATTTCTCTAACTTTAAATGCCAATCAAAACTATGTTAGAGAGAGAAAGAAAAAAAAAAACAGTGCTCCTACTCCATCGACCAAGGAGATATGATAGTTTATGTGCTTCAAAGACTTTCTTCTTAATTACGATATAATTATTAAATGATATTATTAAGGTGGTCCTTATCTATTCACTCTATTAATAGATACAAAAAAATATTTAACTTTCATTTTTTAAATTTTAAATTTTAAATTCACTTACATAACGATTTGATATTCTTATAGACATTCTTACTAACATTGAAATTATTATTATTATTATTATTTTAATATTTAAATAAATTTAATCATAAACTCACATTATATATATATATATATATATATATATATATATATATATATATATATATATATATATATATATATATATATATATATATATATATATTTGAACCTAAAATCTCATGATTAAAAATTTAAGCTCTCAACTACTAAATTAAGGCTGCATTTAGACAATCTAACAATACAATGCTAATACACCAATTTGATAACTATTTAAATTTATATTTCAAGAATCTGAGTTGAATTTTTTTTAACCGCCCTAACTCATGTGAAAGTCATAAAATTGTGATTTGATATTTACAAAATAAAAAAATTTATATATCCACTATAATTTTTTTATATAACTTCTGCAATCACTTCACTACTATTTTTTCATACAACTACAACTGTATCAAACAAACTCTAAGATGCCTCACAAGATGTTAAAATTATTAAAAAAAATTTATTATGACATAAAAATAAATTCATTATTAAGTTTTTTAAAAAATAAAACGCACAATTTCTACAACAACAAGCCTTAATCCCACTATTTCACTATATGAATCCTATTCTTATCATTTATATTAGTCAAATTCTCATTCAAATCAAGTATACTAAGATCATTTTTTTATACATCTAACAAAGTCTTTTTTAAATCTATACCTTTCTTAACATAATAAATATACTGACACGCCCTCTAAAATTAATCTGATCAAGACGAATCTCAAGATTTTAAATGCTCGATCTAATCACCGATTTCAGAACTTATAAATAAATTGACCGCCTCGGAGACTAACATAGCAACATATCAACATCCGAGAAATCGACTCGATCGTTTATCGAGCATGAAAATGGATCCCGATCCAAATGGTCACCAAAATCGACATATTTATATCGAAGGCCGTCAAGACTAATCCAACGAATCCAAGATCACCCAATTCGACATCATTAAGGCACCGATCATCAAAATACATTTGATCGAGGGGATCGTGACCGGGCCGTCATGGGAGTGGTTGGAGTTTTCCACGAATTTACAAGGCTCCACTCCCAAAATCTATAAAGAGCTTCATTCTCACCTTAGGGGACCAAATCGATTTGAAGACCGAGAGCTCGAGAACCACCAACTGACGCCGACGATATCTATCACCACCGCCACTACCAAGAGTTCAAGATCGAGCTCGCTCTGAGATCGCTCCTAAGATCGCCTCGCCGCTTTTGGAAACTTCTCTTGGGTTGAGTTGACCGATATGTATTTTTCTACACTCTAATATTGTTTCCCTCAGAAACCTTCTTCTCCAACTAACGAGAAGCAAGGACATGTATTCAACACATAGTGAAAGTTCTACGACGGCAAGGCCCGGGTTTTTTCCCTTAACGGGTTTTCCAATGATAACCCCGTGTTCATATCCCCCGCTTGTGTGTTGATAATTTTGGGCTAAGATCTCGATCTACCTAATAAAATTCTCAAGACGAAATGCTTACGCCTGGAAAAACAGCTTCCCATTGCTATATCTCCAATATGGTTGGTAAACGGGTTTGCGCCCAACGCCTCCTCATTCTCGTGATCAAGGACGCCAAGTCTCCAACACTTCTACATAATGCACTTCCCTGTGAGGGTCCGTGTGCCCCTCTTTGGAAGATCGCTCAAAGGATGGAGGATTCCTAACGAAATTCTTCGACTCGCGAGAGGACCGAAACGCTCCAACACGCCTGAAGAGCCACGTTCCGTGACGCCCCTCAAAGATAATCTGATTTTCTTCCCGAGAATGATTACCCGAATGCCGGATCAACAAGTAGAGAACCCTTGGCACCACATCCAGATCAACTTCGATACCGCCTACTCACCCACACTAATGGCACCAGACGGTGAAACTCCACGTCACCTTATACGCGATGAACTACGACGACTGGTGTAGGAAGAGTTCTCGGCAAACAATCTGAATGATCCATTCTCCCGCCGCCTCTTCCAAAACTCGTCCCCGCTCGCTGAGATCATCTCGCAATACCCGATTCCGACGAGATTCAAGCTTCCCAGCATGGACCCTTACGATGGCACAACCGATCCGTACGAGCATATCGATCACTTTCGAACGATCATGCACATTCGCAAATGACTCGCCTTGTGTCGTATTCCCGACTCAAAGGACGCTCGACTTGGTTCTATTCACCGCTAAGGGTCCGTCATTTGGAGAGCTCGATTTTTGAACGCTCCAACAAGAGAATCATCGTGATTCATCACATCTCCTGAATCCGCCAACGATGGAGAGTCCTCAAAGAATACTTCCAGGTTCTCCTCAAGCCCGTGATACCGTGAGTAGATCCGTAACTTTTGAGGGCGGTTTCTGAGGACTCGCCAGATACTTATTCATCATTAATGCGAGACCCCATTCCTATGACCGTCCACCAATAGAGGCACAAATCTCCACGACGCTATCGGCTCATCTACATGCTTGAACCACCAAGCAAGGGAAGAAGGTTCCCAAAGGTGATGTTCAAACATCTCTAAAAGAAGAGAGGAGAACCTCCCCCAAAACCTCCTCAGAACTGATGACTCAATCGAGAGGAAATATACGCTCAACACGCCATGCAACATCCTACCTATTCAGAAGAGGATAGCGCCAAGTGGCCGCACCTTTAAAGCCCGGAATTGGAAATCAAGAGAAATTCGCCACTTTCACGCAGGGCACACCAATCAAGAGTGCCACCAATCAAGGAGGAGATTGAAAGACTACGTGTATCCAGCCGCTTTATACAAAACCAACCCGCTGCCCAAAGAAATGCCGGGGCAAGAGGAACCGCCAAGCTGCCTGAGAGATAAAACAATTGCAGAGGGCTGTTAGCCAAATATTCATTGCCGCTCTTCAAGAGCCGTGAGTCAAGAAGTCTCTGACCATTCTATCACCTTTGATGATTTAGATCTAGAGGGCTTCGATCCCACATCAAGATCCCCTTGTCATCGTGGGTCTATGATCCATGCTTCAATATTAAAAGGATATTGATCGACAATGGGAGTTCTGATGTTCTTTTACCCACTTTCCTTAAGCATGGGTATAAAAGAGAAGCTTCAACCCGCCGTCGGCCCAATCATGGATTTGATAATCGACCCAGATAGTGGAAGGGACAATCGCCTTCCCGAACTCTTGGAGAATTTCCCCGACACGCAACCCACTTGATACAATTTATTGTAGTCAAGTCTGAGTCCGCGTACAATGCAATATTTGGGAGACCTCCAGTCTATATTCGGCGCAGTCACATATGTGCCTCACCTCAAGATGAAATTCACACCACCGCATCATGGGTGTAAGTGGAATCAACAGATACACAAGCGCATATCAAGCAAGCTCCATTTACGCCAACCTCAACATCGAGAACTTCACCACGAGATGAGGATGCCTCGAAAGGGCTTCTCCAGCTTGAAGATGTAATTTGTCTTCCTATCTCAAGTTGATCCATCGCCAAAGGTGAAGGTGGGATCGCGTCGCTTCATCGATCGAAATCGAATACGTAGATTTTCGCGTAAAAAAATCAAGATATCTTTGCCCGAGCGATCTCGATATTCTCGGCATTAAGTCATTACGCACTCCTCAAAGTTGACTCAACCTACAAGCCTGATACAGAAGAAAAGAACCTTCGCTTCTGAACGATTGCAGGTCATAGAACAAGAAATCACCAAACTTCTGGAAGTCAAGTTCATTCGAGAAGTCTACTACCCCACCGGTTGGCTAACGTTAGTCAAGAAGGCCAACTGCCTCGGAGAATGTGCATCGACTACACGACCTTAATCGCATGCCCAAAAGATAGCTTCCCCTTCCTCAGATCGAATTCAACTAGTTGATGCGACATCGTGACATCGATGTCGAAGCTTCATGGATGCCTATTCGCTACAATCAAATCGATGAACAAAACAGATGAGGAAGCAACATCCTTCCAAACAGCAAGTGGACTATACCGCTATCGTCATGCCATTCTGACTAAAAATGCCGGAGCAACATATCAACGCTTTATGAATAAGATCTTCAAGGATCTTATAGGCACAATATGGAGGTGTATGTTGATGATATGTCGGGTGAAGAGAAATATCACAAAGATATTTCTGACCGCAATGTTGCTTTGACATTCTTCGACACTACAAGATGCGGCTCAACCCAAGCAAGTGCATTTTGAGTTTCCTCCGAAATTCCTAGTTTCATGGTCACCAAATGAGGCCCAACCCCGAGAAGATAAAAGCACTCAAGGACATGTCACCTCCAAGAACGATCAAGGAAGTCCAACGCTTGACCGGAAGGATTGCAGCCTTTATCACGATTCTGTGAGATAAGTATCTACCATTCTTCAAAATCTTAAGGTGCACGAAAATGGATTCCGGATGATGAATGTCGACCGCTGAGCAACTTCGAAGTCTATTTAGCTTCCCCTATTATCAAAGCTATCCAAGGAGAGAGAAGTCGACATCTATGTTTCTTCTCATCATGCCGTAAGCTGCGATACGCGAGGAGAATTCATTGCAACCACCCATTTACTATGTCAAGAAAATCCTTTCTCGATAATCAAGGACGCTATCCACTAGATAAGACATATTCCCAAGTGCATTCTCGCATCTAAAATTGCATCGCATTTTCGTGCCCACACCATCAACGCCTACACTCATCTTCCATTAAGAACTATTCTCGCAAAAGCGATGTATCCGAAGGATGAAGTGGTCGGTCGAGCTTGAGAGTTTGACATCCATTTTCTTCCACGCCCCGATATAAAGTCACAAGTGCTCACGACTTCGGTAGAATGTACCATCCCATCACCACCGAACAGATCATTCATCACTCCATGACAAATCAATGGACATTATATGTTGATGGAGCGTGTACTTCCTAAGGGAGTGAATTTTGCTTATCTCCCAAGTAAAATAACTTTAGTACGCTTCACTAAAGTTCCTGACCACCAATAATGTCGCTGAGTACGAGGCCCTCGAGCAGGACTAAGGCTCGCCATTGAGGAGGTCCGTAACTTAGCCATCTACACGCACTCACGTGGCCTCAGTGTTGAAGGAGACTTCGACACGCCATCCGCATTGCCAAGACTGCCGCAAAGTCACTTCTGCCGTAATCGAGACCCATCGATAACTCATATTCTAAGGAGAACACGCGCATGTGATGCCCTCCAAGTTAGCCACAACAACAGAGATCTTTTCAAGAGAAAATACATGAGACATCCACTTTCCCAAGATTCAAGCGCCCTGGGTGATACAATGAGGACCCAAAAGAATCTTCATGGATTGACCATCATGTCCTTTCTTTCAAAGCGGCCTTGCCAATGCACTCACCGATGCTATCCGCCTCCGAAGAGTAATCAACTTCACCATAATCGATCTAAACTCTACAAGCGGCCCTTCTTAGGGCCTACTTAAAGTGTCTACCACCTTCTGAGGCTAACTATGCAATGCGAGAGGTTCATTCAGAATTTGTGGTGAACATTTGGGAGGAAAAGCCCTCCTCAAAATCATGAGGCAAGGTTTTACCTACAATGAAGAAGGACGATTGAGTTTGTAAAGAAGTGTAACAAGTGTCGCTACATTCCAATCTCACTCATACACCATCTCAGAACTCACCACAATCCAGAGCCCGCCCTTGCTCAATGGGGATCGATATAATGGGACTTTCCCATTGCCACAAAATTCATAATCTTGGCTGATTACTTCAATGGGTGGAAGTCAACCGGCCAAAATCACCAAACAAATGCCAAGCAATTTGTCTGAAAATATTATTTGTCGCTTCGATTCCAAAGAAAAATCATCACCGATAATGGGACGCAGTGAAAGACATTCACATCTTTCTCGCCAGAGTCGATATCCAAGCACAATACTGTATCCCATCCACGTAAATGGGCATCAAGTCACCAATAGACAATACTAAAAGGGCTAAAGACACGACCAACCACGGGGCAATGGGTCAAGAACTATCCAATGTTCTTTGCTTACCGCACTACATCAAGGACCCCTACCGAGAAACGCCGCATAATCGGAATCGAGGTCGTTATTCCCGACATCGGGTCCCGAGCCCTAACCCATATAACTTTGATGCCAAACGACGAGTTTTCGATTCCATCTCGATCTCCCGCAGAGACCTGACATGTCAAGACTAATGGCTTCCTATCAAAGAAGGATTGCTCGAGGTTTCAACCGGGGTAAAGACGACACACTGCTGGGACCTCGCCCCTAAGTCTCGACTCGCCAGAAAAGGCCCACAAATGTAACAAACTCACCGCTTGAGTGGTGGTGTCTAAAATCAAGCCCGCACGCTCAAGCTTAAGGATAGTATGGGAAGACTCTCCCACGCACTGAATGCTACAAACCTCCGTAAGTACCAAATGGCGCCTTTTTTTATTCTAGAATGCGAAAACATTATCATCGATCAGTTTGTATTTGTTGTTATCGAATTAAACATTTATCATTTATCGATACTGCTTGTCGTATTTATTGTCCAACCGCATCAAGGTGTTTGGATTTATGTTTCTATCTATGTTAAAGTTCTCATACTTATTGTGACTTTTTCGCTTTTGCATTTTAAAACACCACTCAAGAGATACAACTATTGTTGTATCTCATTCGTGGTAAGATCGATCCCCTGTGGAATTCGACCGATCTTCCTATACATTAACATCGCCGAACCCGATAAACAACCTTGATAAGTTGGCAATCCTCTATAGACGCCTACAACTTTCTCCATAACAAAGTTAACATCAGTAAACGCCCGATACACAACCTAGATAGATCGAGAGGTTCTGAGAACCTCTATAAATATATTCCGCAAGTTTGTCATCAAGTAACGCCTGTAATGATCTTAATAGATCGAATTATCCTAAAGGGATTCTCGATCTCTTCTACGCCGAATCTTTATCATCAGTACACTTTGACACACAACTCCTAAATATTCACAAACAATTTTGTGGATTGTTAATATTTCTCGCAAACATACAAGTACAATCAACCAAATAATATACAACACAAATGCAAACATAAAGGAACTACAACTACACTCTGATGGTCTCATCGAGATGATGAAGAACTATCTGAGTCATCCTCGCCGCTGGGAAGCTAGCTGGGAGAAAGGACCTCAACATATACGCCAAGCTGTCCCCTTCAAGAAACCTCGATGAAGCCTTCATCAACACACCGCCGCCCAAAGCCTTCACCTCTACATCATACGGTCTCGCCTCCGAACGTGATCCTCAGATGATACTCTTGAAGGTGCCGAAGTTCTTGAAGTCCTCCACTACCGGATCCTCCCGCTTCTACGCTTACCCGAGATAAGTGCCTCTTTCTCTAAAAGGCGAAGCAGAATCCTTTTGCCTCAAGACCAAAAAACCTTCTAAAAGATCTTCGATCCTCATAACCAACCTCGTCTAGCCTTCCATCCCAGTCCGCCAACTTCCGACAAAAAGAAAGAGAAGTCGCCAACTCGGCCTCACTCATCAAGTTGATTCTCCAACACGGACATCTCTTTACTTTCTCCACATACCGCTTCTTATTCACCATGGAGAAACTTGACCTTCACTCAACTCACATTCAAAGACAAGTGAAGTCAAGTTTTGCTTCTTCAAGATTCAAATAAGAAAAATTACAACAAAGGAAATGGGAAATAAAAGATGATGAACGCAAGAAGGATTGTTACAGCTTCTTGTCATCACCCCACGCAGAGAATGATTCAACACGCCCCGTGAATGAAGATCCTTGGGACGACTACCAAGGGTCAATTTCTTCGGTATCTCGATATCACCATCACCTCTATCGGAGACGTCCTTCCTCAGGAAGAAGGACCGGGAGATCTACGAAACCTCTTTGTTGCTTTCAACGAATCGCATAAGACCGCCGGATGAATAGAAAGCCCCACGAACAAAGATTCCTCCCGACAAATTGCGATATATCAATCTCAAATCAAGATCTTCAATATTTTCTGGGATATCTTCATCACCAACTCAGGGAATGGGTAAATCTCGCCTTTCCCCATTTCTAGAAGACCCTACTATTCTTCACAAAAGAATCGCTTGCCCAACTCTGGGAGGATCCTTCGTCCGAGGTCAAGTAGCCGACTCGCAGTGATACACCATGTGCATCGTAGTAAACTTGCACATCCAGGTAATCAAGAGTCGCGTCGCCACCTAAAAGACTATAAGTCCCATCACGATCGCCATCGCTCGAAAACCGGAAATGCAAACCTCGTGATGTCGACAAAATGATATCATCTTGGGATGGGGAAACCGCAATCCCGCGCCCAAACTCATCTCGTAAGTGGTGAAATACCCTACGGAGATTGGCTCTATCGCACTTCTTCTGACACTTAAGAACCAAATCATTCTGAAAATAAGCACATCAATGTGTCTCCGTGATCGACGACTCCCACGAATCTTCAGCCCCTCCCAAGAAGGTTCCCTGTCGCCTCCGTTCTGAGGGTGTGTCTCTTTCAAAGATTCTCACCCATCTGAACGCAACTCATCGATCGAGATGAAAATTATTCCAAGGAGAGTGCCAAACTCCCACCGGGGAGGCTATGCACTCGGCTTGGTGGAGATGAGGTAGAGGTTGATCCAGAGTGCCCAAACTCCCATGGGGGGAGCTATGCACTCTCA
Organism: Cymbidium sinense; assembly: GCA_021442155.1. NCBI lineage: Eukaryota > Viridiplantae > Streptophyta > Magnoliopsida > Asparagales > Orchidaceae > Cymbidium > Cymbidium sinense. The sequence continues at coordinate 10,112,930 of CM038233.1, read as the reverse complement.
GAGGAGAAGAGGAGATGAGAAAAAGTGCCTTTCTCTTACTTTAGGGGTTTTATGACCTTCTAGGGGCAAAAGCGTAAACCGCCCAAAAGGCTCAAAGCAGATCAAAAGCTGTTGGTCAGTGGGTAGACTCCCGCGTGTACTCCATACGAGCGAGAGCCGCCCGAGAGACAGAGGTTTAGCATCCTCCTTGACCCATCACCCCGTCGCGGTCAAAATGTCCGGTTTGCCCGACGCTCGCGGCAGATCCCGGCCAGCCGTCAAAACTATGACGCGTTCAACCCGGCGAGCGAACCCGGCCGTATGCATTCCTCGACCGAGCCCTCCGCGGCCATGACCGTCGACCCGTACGGCATTCATGGCCGGCGACCCGTCGGCGCTCCGGCGCTATGGCCGCCACGTCGGCGCTCCGCGGCCAGTGACCAGCCACGATCGCATCCGGCTTCGCGACCGCGACCACGAAGCCCCGCGCCGTTTGCGCGCATGCCATGAGAGCCCATGCGCGCTTCGTAGCGCCGTGGCGCCAGTGAACCCGTTCGCACGGATCGATCATAACCTCAAAATATCGCGCGCATCATGCGCATTTCGGCCGCGTAACTTGCGGTTATAATATTGTGTTATGAAGATATTTCTCTCAAAATCGCGGTTGATGGACTCTCAAATTTCATTTGCTTATTTTCAAGTATTTGGCATATATTTTTGGATGGCGAAATAATGTCACCCAAAAATAGGGGCAATCGTCGAGAAAATTAATGTCGATCGGCATCTCAAGGCATTTTGAAATGCTTGATCATCATCGATTTGAACTTACAGTCAACTGCGTCACCGATGAGGCGAACATAGCAACATCAGCGTAGTCGATCAGAGCTCGAATCGACTCGGATCTATCGGCATGAAAATGGATCGATCCGCCAAATGGTCACCAAACCATATTATAGTCGGTCGGCGGCTCGTCAAGGCGAATCCAACGAATCAAGATCACCCAATTAAACATTAAGGCAGGATCATCAAAATCGTGTCATCGATCGCCTTTCGTCAGATGGGAGTGGTTGGAGTTTTCCGCAATTTAAGGCACGCCACTCTCAAAATCTATAAATGAGCTTCATTCTCACCTTAGAGGCCAGAATCGATTTGAAGAAGAGGAACTCGAGAACCATAGGTCGACCTTGGGCGATCTATCAAGTCACCACCGAGTAGTGCGAAGATCGGGGGCTTCGCTCTTGGAGATCGCTCCAGGAAGATCGATTCAGCTTTTGGAAAACTTCTCCGAGTTGAGTTGGGTATTATATTTTTTACACTCGGAATATTGTTTCACAGAAACACCTTCTTCTCCCGAGAAGCGGGGCGCGTATCTTTGAACACATAGTGAAAGTTCTGTGGGCAAGGCCAGTGGTTTTTTCCTTAACGGGTTTTCCATTATAACCACGTGTTCATATCCCCCTTGTGTGTTGGATAATTTTTTTACTGACGAAGATCTCATCTGAATAAAATTCTCAGCAGACATCTCTGTCGGTCATTATACTTTATGTGGCCAAACCATGAAGGACTCTTATCTTATCTTTTACTCAACTTTTTTAGAATATACTCATTTTGCATTCTACTAAAAAATTAAAATCATCCAATTAGTCTAAAACAACACTTAACTTAATCTATATCTTTTTTATTGAAATTATTTAAGTCATTTTGGTCTTACCATCTTATAAAATTTTCTCTTAAATTTAAGTGGACCTTTTCTAGCATAAGAAAAAATAATATATTTATAACTATCAAACTTTAAGCATTAAATATATAAATGTATAAAAATTGTGCTATGTATGTAAATTTCCTTTTTTTTTTTAATCCTCTATGACCTAAACTCGAACTTTAATTTGTTGCTATTGGAATGAAAATTTGTGTCACTGCTGCTATATTTTATTTTATTGTTGTATGATATAGCTGGCTAAGTTTTTTAGTTTAAAATACCTTCATTGGTCATCAAAACACTACCCACAAAATGCTCATGCTATATATATTCTGATTTCAAAATAAAATCAATAAATGAAAAAATTTAAAAAAATAATAAAAAAAATTTGTAATACCTCATTAAAATCATGCTTAGAAATGAAGGAGCTGCTGACTGAGTAAATTGCACTTCCAACACATACGGAAATGGATCTTTGGTAACTTGCACCTGCAAAATGAACAGAACAACCTTTAACTTCAAAAAAATAAAAAAGTGCATTTGCATACTAAGCATATAATTCTTATATATTTACGTATCTAGCATCTAAACTTTCATATCTCTCTCTCTCTCTCTCTCTCTCTCTCTCTCTCTCTCTCTTTATATATATATATATACAATAACAACAACAAGACTTTATCCCTAATAATTCATTATATGAATCATTAAGATATTTATTGTGTATTAAGTGTGAGTCACATTTAATTATCTTGAGAACATTTTATACATCTTGCAAATCTTTATAAGTCTATGTAACATATATATAAAATCTCTCTCTTAATGGTGTCATTGGATGGCGATTTTATCTAGTCAAACCATCTAAGAGAATTAATCTTATCCACCAGAAGCTATCCAACTTTTTAACATACTCATTTTAAAATTTTTTATCTCTTAAGAGTAAAGCCACTCATCCACGAATCCTCATATCTTTACACTTAACTTAGTCTTATGCTTTCTTTATTGTAACATTATGCATCATAAATCATTGCGTTCTTACCACCATCTTATAAAATTTTTTCTTAAGTTTAAGCGGTATTTTTTACCACACTAATGATGCATTCCTCCACAAACCATCCAACTTGAATTCTACTAATATCATCTATTTCATCATCATTTTGAACAATAGAGCCTATATATATATATATATATATATACAACAACAAGCCTTAATCCCACTGGGTGGTCTACATGAATCCTTAGGTCTCCATTGTGTCTATTATTATGTGTCAAATTCTCATTTAATTCTGGTATACTAAGATCATTTTTTATACATCTTAACCAAGTCTTTTTAGGTCTACTACTTTCTTAACATAAGGAAAATCTAATGCATCTACTCTCTAATCGGGTCATCGGACGGCGCTTTATGTGGCCAAACCATGACTCTCTAATCTTATCTATCATGGAGCTACTCCAACTTTTTCCAGAACATACTCATTTTGCATTCTATCTCAAAGGTAAACACTCATCCACGATCATCTACGTAACATAACTTAGTCTTATGTTTCTCTTTTATTGGCCAACATTGCACCATAAGTCATTGAGTCTTACCACCATCTTATAAAATTTTTCCTTAAGTTTAAGTGGAACTTTTCTATCACATAATAGGCGGATGCATTCCTCCACTTCAACCATCCAACTTGAATTCTACTAATAATATCTCCATCTATTTCACCATCATTTTGAACAATAGAGCCTAAATATAAGATAACTCTTATTAATGACTTGTCAAAGTCACAACACTTCCACTAAAACTTCTACAACTAAAATTACACTCCATATATTAGGTTTTAGATCTGCTTAAAAAACCTTTAGACTCTAAGTTGACCTCCATAATTCAAGTTTCTTTGGACTCCTCTCTAGTCTTATCAACAAGAAGAATGTCATCGACAAAAGCATACACCCGGTACATCTTCTTGTAAATGCCTGTAAGAACATCCATAACTAAAGTAAAAGATAAGGGCTTAATGTTGATCCTTGATGTAATCCAAGCTGAAATAGGAAAATAGTTTGTCAATCCTCCTTGTGTTTGGACACAAGTAATGACTCAGTATACATATCTTAATGACTTGAATATAACCAATATTAACTTCTTTGTTTCTAGAACTCTCCAAGAACATCTCTTGAGACTTTATCATAAGCTTTCTCTAAATCAATAAATATCATATGTAGATCCTTTTTATTTTCTCTATGCTTCTCCATCAAACCTCTTAACAAATGTATAGCATCCATAGTAGATCTACGGCATGAAACCAAGATTGTGAGAAACTTACGTATCACATATGTAACTTGCTATACTCAATTACTCTCTCCCATAATTTTAATGTATGGCACATTAACTTAATTCCTATAATTTGCACAATCTTGTGCATCACCTATTCTTAAATATAGGAACCAACAAACTCTTTCTCCACTCATCATCTTTTTAGTCTTTAAAATAACGTTAAAAGATTTGTAAGCAAGAAATTCCTTGATCTCTAAACATTTTTACACTTATTGGAATATTATCAGGTCCTCTTTTCACATTTCATTTTCTTTAAAACTTTTAACTTCATTCTTAATAGATAAAATGAAATTCTATTTTTGTTTAGGTATTAAGGTTCTTAAAATCAATCTTTCGGATCTTTCATTGAAAAGTTTATTAAAATACCTCATCCTATTTTTGATATCTTTTCAGAAAAGCACTTTATTATTTTCGTCCTTAATACTCTTCAGGTATGTCTTTCTTATCTCTGGTTGGTAACTTTATCATACATCTTTCACCTTGGTATCTAATCTATTGTATAAATCATTTAAAATTTAAATTTTTTATCGTATATTCTTTCTAGAATCTCTGAGTTTTATATCTTTCCCAATTCTCAGTTTTACATCTAAACCAAGTTTTATAGCAATCTTCTTATTTCTTATCTTCTTGCATTTCACTTCCATTATTCTTATTAATAGAAGTTTTTCCTTTTGATTAAATTCAGCTCTTTGCTTGGCTTGTTTAATAGCGACGATCTTATCGTTAATTTTGTCAAAAATAGCATTATCATTAATATTTAATGAGTAAAATTTTCCGTGCGGATATCAAACTTTAGGTGTTGAATATGTAAATACATAAAAATTGTATGCTATGTATATAAATTTCCCAGATATAAATTATTAAACAATTTAATTATCACTCACAAACATGAAGAGATTGGCGAGAATTTACCATTAATGCGAGCCACATGGTAACCTGTGCCCCCCAAGCATTTCTCTATCTTCCCAATCCTCAAGCGCAAGAAAAAACCACCAAGATTACAATGGGAGACTCTTGATTTCATCCATCTGAATATTTCATGTGAAATAAATAAATAGTTTCAAACAAAATAAGAGAAAAAAAGATATGCATACAAAAAAAAGATAAACATTTGTATTTACCTCAGAATATCCATGCGAGACAAACGAAGCTTTCTTATAGCAACAAAAATCCCTTTTCGCTCATCCATTACCGTAGTCTGCAAGTGACAAGAAAGAGAAGATGTTACAGCATCCTCCACTCGATCCCTTCTATCGAACACTGCCGATTCATTCTTGTGGCTTCTGATCTCTTCACATACCACAATCTCAGTTTCTATAGCTTCATTCTCTTTGTCAGAAAAAGTGCTTCCATGGAGAACTTGAAGATGATGATCCTCCTGATTTTCATGTTTCTTCTTTGCGGTACTCTTGAAGTTAACATTGCTGAAACCATTGGCTTTAAACGAAATTTTTGAAGGCTTAGTATGTTTCAAGGCATCCAACTTCTGCGAAAAGGAAGAAGTCATCAGCTTTGATCTTTTGCAACACTTTGAAGATATTGTCAGCTGTAATTTGGATTCGTATTTCTCAGCTGCAATCCTTACAGAACCATGTGAATCAGCATGGGACACTGAATTGTGCTGTGGTTTCTCACTCAATCTTATTTTTTTAAGCTTCCGAAAAGGAAATTTGTGTTCAGCTGATAAATCTAAGCAATTTGAGCATTGTATGGACTTAAGTTGAGCTGAAGAAACTCCAGGAGAAAGTCTTGTTATCCATAAGCTATTCTGAAAAGCATTTCTGCTTTGTGCCATCAACTCAGCACAGCTATCTGAGGAATACATAAAATTTATATCAGGAATACTTGCATAGTTTTATTTTGCATGTTATGAACGCCAAATGAGAGAATATACCCATTGCTGCCGGGGAAGAACTTTTAACTTGACAAACTTCTTCGTCAAACCTCGTGCTTGAAGCCAAAACCTTATCATTCAATTCGACATTGTTCTCCCGAGGGGCAATTCTATGGGCGCCAATGGCTACTGGTCCGATGGAGACGTTCTCTTTCTCAACATCAACAAGATTAAAACTTGAAGCTGGAGAACTACTGTGATGGCCAAAGTTGAACCTTTCACGAAGCACATAAGAAGTGACGGTAGTTGCTTTCTCTCCATCAGTTCTTTTCAAGACATCTCTCTCTTTCTGATGATCAATATATTTATTTTTATTGCTTCTTACATTATTGCAAGGATGGCACACAGCTTGAAAGATTGATCTAAACCCCATAGTTCCATGAGAAACACCAGTACATTTTCTTTCCTTATCTGGAGGGTATTTAACTCCTTTCATATCTCGAGAGAGATGCTGAAAAGCTTCGAGAGGTCCATCATGAGTTCTATTCAACCCATTAGTTATAGAAGTCACCCAATTCATGAAAGAACTGTTGCCACTGTACAATCCTTTCAACCTTTTACCTACCTTTTCCGACTCTGAGTCATAAATCCTTCCTCTTTTAACTGTTGAAATCATACCCTTGCTGCTAATGCATTCAAACTTCTCCCGGCCATCTCTCTCCTATTTGATGAGCGATAACTATCATCTGCTTCATAAATAATCGGTTCTTTACCTTTTGCCATCTTAGAAGCGCCATTACCAGCGAAGCTAGCTTTACTGCCCCAACTCCTATAATGCGATTCTGCTCTTCTATTTTGATTTCTTATTGTAACATCCGTAGACAAAACAGTTTTTGCGGGTCTCAATGCCGATGCTGAACTTATGTTTGTAAAAGTTATATCTTCGGCTAATGTTGGATCTTGATGAGATGATACTATGGCTAAGTATGGTGCATTATAGTTGTATTTTCCACTGAATTCTTTAGTGCAATCGAGAGTATTTTGATGATGTGGTTCACATTCAGCTTCTGGATTAGGCATTGGCTTTGTTCTTACAGAATAATTTTCTGAACCTGCACAATCACTAGTATATTCAGAAGCTAATTGCTGATAATTGTACAAAAAATATGAAAATTTTGAATTGAAGTCCCTGTAGATTCATTCATTTGTAAACAAGGATAACATATTTCAACATTTGTAAAAATAATCCTTTTCAATTTATTCATAAAAGGACACTTAAAAAATTTAATAGCTAATTCATTTATGGTGAATTTACAGGCATAACACATAATTCTTGTTGCGTGCTAGAAAACCGATTCGGTAGAGTAAAGTTCGCGGCTTTGGAAAATCCGGCACGCGAGGCATTTAAAGGTGAAACAATCTAGGATTTTTTCGTGGAAAACCTCGAAAGAGGAAAAAAAGCGGAGACTGGCGATAAAAAACTTCACTATGTATGTTTGAGTACAAGATCTTCCGATCTGGGACTACGAGTATATGAGAAAGGGACAACGATTCAGTAGCAACGATGTTGGCGATGTTGGCGGCGATGTTGGCGGCGATGTTGATGATGTCAGCGATAGTTGTCGATGATGATGACAACGGCCGATTGACGATGATCGGCGATGGCGGTGATGGCGGCGGCGTGGCGGCGGTTGACAACCGTCAGTGGTGGCGATTGTCTTGGAGGATCTTTAAATCTCTCCTCTCTTGGGCCTCCCTTCTCCTTCATGGCCTCCTCATATGAGGAATGAGCTTTTATATATTGGAGGTGGCGTCTACATATAATACAAAACTGCAAACTTCTTCGTGGACGGCTCAAAATGATCCCTTGATCATATGATGTATTTCGTTCATTTGAATGCTCAAATGAAGTCGGAATTATGAGATCTTTGGCTTGTTGGAAGCAATTCGAGGCCCATTTCGATTTATATAACCCGTATTTGAGAACTATTTAGGGATTTAAGCGATATCCCAAATTTTCGAGGATATTTTGAGAGTCTCGACCGGTTTCAACAGATCGACTTGCTTTTAACATGAAGATTAGATTCGTCTTATTCTTAATATTTTAAGTGTCATGCTCAATTCTTTTTTTTATTTTTTGGATGGCGTTATCTTGTCGTCAAAATATTTGTCGAAATCTTGAAAATATGAGTGCTTGATGAAATTTGAGAGTCAATTACTTCTGCATTTTGAAAACAGTCTTAGGAAGCGAATTATGACTGGAAGGCGATCTGAGGGCATAAATCGTGTAGGTATCTTGGTGTGTGTGTAATTCGATTCACGGACCCATCAGGTGTGGCAGAACTTCCTTGATGGCGCCCATGGCGATGAAGCGTCTCGATGGCTTCGAGCCTTGTATCTTCTTATGAAGCCGCTGACCGTTAGCTTGTTGTGATTTGTGCCTGTCAGTCAGCGGAATGAATCTCGAGCGAAGCAGGCGGATCTTGTAGTGTGGCGGAATATTGGATCCTTGAGCAGCGAGGAGTCGAAGCGGGTTAGGCCTTTGTGAGTCGGCCTTGCCATGAGCTGGCGAGCCCGAGGCAGAATATCTGTGGCCGGGCGATTATGACGGCCAGTTTTGGCGGTACCCACGGTGGCCTTGTGGAAAAGCGGATCTGCGGAGTCATGGGAATGATATCCTTGTAGCCAAGAGCAATAGGAAAGTTAGCGAATTGAGCCTTGAAGTCAGCCTTGTGGCGAAACAAGTAGCCGACCCTCTGAAGCCGGAACAGTTCACGACCGCATCTGAGCGCCCATGGCGGCAATTCGCGGCCTTGAACCATGAGTAGCCTTGGACAAGCAGTCGCGACCGTGGCCAGATTCTTGCCGCGAGCAGCGTCAACAGCGGCTATTCGGCCGCGCATGAACCCGCGTCTGGCGCCGTGGTTAGCGCCCATGTGGACAGCCGTCGCGACTGGGCCGGCGATTGTGCGGGCAGCGAACCAGAGAGGCATACAGACCAAAATGAGTTTGGCAGTTTGGCGATTTTTACCTTTTGCCCCAGAATTCTAAGGAGAAAACACCTTCTCTTCTTCTTGAGAAGAAAGTCGTTGAGGGCCGATCGAACGTAGTTCATACTGGCGAACTTGATTTCTCGAAGAGGTGTTAACGCCGTCAGGGCCAAGCCGGGATCGGGCCGATCAAGACCAGTAGTTCATCTGGCGGCTGATTTTCCCTCGAAAGAGGTGTGTTATATACTCGTCCGGACCAGCCGGGATCGGGCGATCAAGACCGTGGTGCGCAGGCTCAGATTTTCCCTCGAAGAGTGACCTCGTGACCAGGGTTTGGAAGCGATCAAGACGTGGTTCATCTGAGCTCCGATTTTCTCTCGAAAGAGGTGTTAATACCTCGTCGGACCGGCCGGGGTCGGGAGGCGATCAAGAAGTTCATCTGGCCAGTTTTCCTCGAAAGAGGTGTTAGCGGCCTCGTCCAGAAGCCGGTTGGAAGCGATCGAACCCGTAGTTAAATGCAGGCTCAGTTTTCTCTCGAAGAGGTGTTAGCCGACCTCGTCGGACCGGCCGGGATCGGGCGATCAAGGCGTAGTTCATCTGAGAGCTCAGGTTTTCCCTCGAAAGAGGTGTTGCGACCTCGTCGGACCGGCCGGGATCGGGCGATCAAGACCGTAGTTCTGGCTCGGTTTTCCCTCGAAAGAGGTGTTAGCCTCGTCGGACCGGCCCAGGTTTGGAAGCGTCGAGGACGTGAATTCATCTGAGCTCAGTTTTTCGAAAGAGGTGTTACTCAGGACCGGCCGGGTTTGGGCGATTAAGACCGTAGTTCATCACAAACTCCACTTTTCCGCCGAAGAGGTGATGGCTTGTCGTCGGGAAAGCCGGGTTTGGAAGCGATCAGAGGCGATACTTAGGAGGCCCGGGGTTGGCAAGCGATGCTTTCAGCGATGGTAGCGGCAGTGGTCAGCGGCGATAACCGATGTGGTAGCCGTGAAGTGCCGTGATGATGTGATAATTGAGGGTAACCAGCAGTAACGGTAGCAGCGGTAACAAATAATCCACCGGCGTTAACCGGCAACAGTTGTTAGCGACAGCAGGGGTCGGCAGCGACAATTAGCGGCAGTGCGGCAATCAAGTCAGCGAGATCCAGCGATAATTAGTAACCGGCAGCAAGTAATGAAGAGTAGTCAGCATGGTAAATTCTGATGGTTAAGCGGCAGCAACATTGTAGCAGCGGCAACCAGCAGTCAGCGATAAGCGGCAAGAAATCAGTAATCAGCGAGATGGCCGTAACGAATAGTAGTACGTGAACCGGGAATTCTGCCGGCGATAGTGCAGCGATGGCAAACAACAGTAATCAGCCAGTGCCAATGGATGGTTAGCGGCCAAAGCAGCAGCCGGCGGCAAGCAATAGCGGCAATCGATGATAGCGGCAACGTCGGTATCAGCCGAGATCCAGCGGCGGCCGATAAATAGTAACCGGCGAAAGATGAAAATGGCGATGGTAACGATGGCAACGGTAATCGGCAGCGGTGGCCTTCTGATGGCGGCAGAGGTGGTCGGCGGCAAGCGGCAATAGTCGGCATTAGCGGCTGCGTCGGTAAACGGCGGCCCGACGGAGATCTTTGACTATCAAGAGGTTTATTATCGAGTGTGACTTCGATGGCGTTAACGTGTGGAAGAGGTTGAATTGAATCCGGCGAGATTTTTTGACCCATCCGAGGTTGTTTGTCGAGTGTGACTTCGATGGCGTTAATGCACAATGTGTGGAAAGGTTGCATTAGTATCCGTGAGATTTTGACCCATCGAGGTTGTTTGTCGAGTGTTGCCGATGGCGTTAACGATAGAAGGTCGAATTGAATCAGATTGAGGATTTTGACTATCCGAGGTTATTTGTCGAGTGTTACGATGGCGATTAACGCTATGGAAGAGGTTGAATTGAATCGGCGAGGATTTTTTGGACTATCGAGGTTATTTGTCGGGTGTTACCGATGGCGTTAACTTGTATAGAAAGTCGAATTGAATCAGTTGAGAGATTTTTGACTATCAGGAGTTGTTTGTCGAGGTATTCACGATGGCGTTAACCTGTATGGAAGAAGGATGAATTAGTCGCGAGGATTTTTTACTATCAGTTATTTGTCGAGGTGTGCAGATGGCGTTAACTTGTATGGAAGAGGTTGGAATTGAATGAGGATTTTGACTTATCGAGGTTGTTTGTCAGTCTTTGCATGATGATGTTACTTTTGTATGAAGAATTAGTAGGAATCGCGAGACCTTTTTATCTAGGAGTTGTTTGTCGAGTATTTTACCGATAGCGTTAACATGTGTGGAAGAGTTTGAATTGAATCAGTCCGTGAGGATTTTGACTCAAGGTTGTTTGTCGAGTGTGACTTCGAGCGTTAACTGTGTGGAAGAAAGGTGAATCCGGCGAGGATTTTGACCGTCGAGTTGTTTGTCAGTGTTCTGCGATGGCGTTAACTGTATAAGAGGTCGAATTGAATGTTGAGGATTTTGAGATATCAGGAGGTTGTGTCGGTGTATTCACACGATGGCGTTACTTTATGGAAGAGGTTAGATGAATCGGGGATTTTGACTATCGAGGTTATTTGTCGGGGATGTTAGATGGCGTTAACCTCTATGGAAAGATGTTGAATTAGTCAGCTTAGGATTTTGACCCATCGAGGTTGTTTGTCGAGTGTGACTTCGATGGCGTTAACAGTGTGGAAGAAGGTTACATTGAATCCGTGAGATTTTGACCTCAAAGGTTGTTTGTCGAGTGTTGCGCGATGGCGTGTTACACTATATAGAAAGAGGTCGAATTAGAATCGTTGAGGATTTTGCATTATCAAAGTTGTTTATGAGTGTATGGCTTCGATGGCGTTAACGTGTGGAAGAAGATGCATTAGAATCATTGAGATTTTTTATCGAGTTGTTTGTCAGTGTTGCAGATGGCGTTAACGATAGAAGAAACATCCGTTTGTGGTTGTAAAGTTGCTCCTTGGTCTCGTTTTCCATGAGTATGAGTGGAAAAATATAATTTACAAAACTATCTCTTCTCAATGTTGAAATATCCTTCAACTGACTTGTTTCTGGGATAATAATCGATTAGATGCTTAGCGTGGGTGATCTTCGAGATTGAGTTGCCCCAGGTTCAACGAGAATCAGAAGAACAAAGTTTGATGAATCTTCATTCTTCACTCTTTAAAAGCTTGAAATGCTCCACCTCGATGGTGGTTTTGATCTTGTTGAACTTCATGTCAGATGAAATAATGAATCGACTTCCCGCAACGGCGACAAGCTGATGCTAGAAAATCGATTCTTGTAGAGTAAAGTTTTCGCGCGCTTTGGAAAATCCGGCCAAGTATTTAAAGTGAAACAATAAAACTCAGGATTTTACGTGGAAAACCTCGAAAAAGAGTGGAGGCTGGCGTAAAAACTTCCACTATATCATTTGAGTCTGAATCTTCCGATCTGGGATTAATTATATGAAAGGACGATTCTTGTATTAACAATGTTCGGCGATGTTGGACGATGTTAACGGCGATGTTGGCGATGTTGACAACGATAGTTATCGATGATGATGGCCGCAATGATGGCGACGTGATGGCATGGTGATGGCGGCGGCCCGGCGGTTGAAATATGTCGTACGATTATCTTGGAGGATCTTTAAAGCTCTCTCTCTCTTTGCTGGCCTCTCTTCTCCTTCACTTGGCCTCCCCATATGAGGAATGAGGGGCTTTTTATATATTGGAGGAGTGGCGTCTCTGTAAATACATACAAAACCCGTCCCACTCCACTTCATCGGACGGCTCAAAATGATCCCCTTGATCATATAATGTATTTCGTGCATTTGAATGCTCAAATGAAGTCGGAATTGTAAGATCTTTGGCTTTGTTGGCCCGTCGAGGCCTCGATTTATTATAAACACTTCATATTTGAGAGTTATTTAGGGATTTAAGCGATATCTCAAATTTTCGAGGATATTTTGAGAGCTTGATCTCGACATTTCAACTTGGATCGACTGCTTAACATGAAGATTCATGCTTATTCTTATTTTAAGTGTCATATCAATTCTTAACATCTACATAAATGTTACTTAAATCTTTAATATCATGTTGACTTCTACATGTGTCATAAGTCGGGTCAAGCCCATAAGTCAAATTCGACGAACTTGAGTGACGGCTCGAAACAAATACGGACGTCACCAAAATCAACTCAATGACTTATCGACGAGCGGACGTGTCATCGCGTTGAGCGTCGGCGGTCGAATATAAATATTGCGACTTAATGATCAACCAATCAGCCAGTGGTCAGCCCAGCACGAGTCGGAGGCCGAGAATTAGATTACCTTGAATCGAAAAATTTAATAAGATATTAGATCGATTCTGATGTCTTCGTCGGCGGATTCACAACACGTCTGGCGACAAAGATATTAATTAAGGCATTCTCAAATACACGCGTGAACTTATCTTTGAATGTTTAAATTCAAGTGAAGATCTTGCGGGTTCTTAGGTTTAGTCAGATCAGAGTTAACAACAAAATCTATTATAAAATTTCAACTTAGTGGAATATCACGAAGCTAATTGCAATAAATCATCGATCGCTTTGTTAAGAGCTAGCGAGTCAGCGATCTAAAGTTCTCAGTATCCCATGATGACGTGTTAAGGAAGATTTCCGGAGGAATATTTATCATAAAAATGTTTACAAGCTCAAATTGAATTAATCAAAATCAAATGTCAACCTAAATATGAAATCAAACAAATCACTAAAATACTTAAACAAAATTCAATCAGAAAACTTAAATCAAATTCAATTCAATCATTGTTTGTCGAGGTGACAAATTAAGCTTAGCTATGAAATGATAATGAATCGAGTGTTATCTTATCGCTCTCAATCAATCTCTAGGTAAAGGCGGCGGCGTCTCATGCGTGAAGGCTTGGTCGATAAACTCCGTAGATGAAGTAGTTACATGAGTTCTACGATCGGGTGGCTTGAATAAGACTCCATTATATTACGATCACGATCGTGGCATATCTCATGGCTCGCGCTTTGAGTTGTGAATCATAAAATATACTCGATAGGGGCAAACAACTCTCTGTCAGGTAGACTTAAGTATGTCATTAGACACCACCCGTCTGATGATTTATTGGACGACCTGTGTTCTTAATGGGATCTTCGCGGGTTGGGTCTTCTCTATCGGGTTGGGTAGAGATGTCGTCGGGATGATGGAACCAAGAGATCTAGATCACACGTCATCATTCCCAACCATCCGGTTTAAGTTAAAATGATAAATTTCATAATATAAATTCTCAAACTATGTTCTTCTTATATCTACGCGTTAAGCGATCCGTCCTTGTCGAAAGTTCTCTCACTCAATGAGAGGGTAATTACTATAGGCTTATAGAAAACACGGAACAATATAAAGTCCTCACCAAAGGAGGGCCGAAATCTATGGTAGTGTCTTTATCTACTTTATCTCCTTCAAAATTACACCAATACATTCAATCACGCTCTCTTCAAATTCAATCAATTGAAAATTGTCGGAGGATTGGGTGGAATTTTTTTGAAGCAGATTCCGTGACTTCAGGTGAGATTCTCTTTCCATCTTTAACTAATTATATATGTGATATAGTAGCAATAAAATTTTTGAAAATTCAAAACAAAAATGATGGTTTAAGTGTGTAATAAATTCAATATGAAGCTTTATGTAAAATGAATTATTTTGTATAATATATCTTTATTACACCATTACTTTATTCTATAGCGCCTCTACATCTTGAAAGTATGAGGTGAAATAATAATTGCTAATTACTAATCCTCATCTTTCACTTTTACATAAATGAATCTACAAAGAACTAATTTCACCGTTGTTAAGTGGTAGTGCGAACATCTTTCTTTGCACAACAGAGATGTCGAGGTGCCATTCAATTTGGTAGTTTGAATTTTCTATCGTGCAACTCACAAGTACCCACCATGGTACATTCGTCAGAGGCCATCTTTGGAAGGCCTCATCTTAAACTCCTCTTAGTGTTGTAACCTTGATCAGGAAGCTCCCATGAAGAAAAGAATCGTGAGGACAAATGTCTTTAATTTCTTGTGTTCTGACGTTGCCCTAAACCTTTTTTACGAAAGCATAATCATGAAACTTCCTCATCAGGAAGCAAATTAACCAGAAGACAGAAAAGATGGAGAAACGCTGAGCTGAGAGCTCCGCAGATCCCCTTTGAATGACTTAGTGAACAAGCGATACTACCGCTGGAAGCGAGTATTCCTACCCACAACAACTTTGACAATCTAAAGTGGGTAAAGAGGAATAGCTCAGCGGCAGTAAGCAGTCTTTGGAAGAACCAACCGTCAAGCTCTACCACCACAAGAAGCTGACTATTGCCGGGATATATAAAGTTCACAAAATAACTAGAACAAAGGCTAATGAAAGAAGATTTGAGGAGGCGTGGTGATGGAAAATACTAAAACTCCACCAAGAAAATTATCATCTCTTAGATAAGCGGCCGATCCGGTATCTTGCATGGTGAGCATCAGTGTGACACTTGGACCTGTAAGAATCCAATGAAAGGTCTGACAAAGAGTAAACAAATATGGAGGCCAAAGCCCCACAATGAAACTTTGAAGAATAGAAAAGGTGTAACATCTGACACATATACTCAAAATGCAAAATCAACTCGTCAGAAGTGGATACCCAAAAGAAGGGATATCACTGATGAAAGATATGATGATCAACACCCTGGAGAATCCTCTAAGGGATCCCATCATCGATCAGTTTTACCTCTACAAGAAAAGATTGACGTTGATCATGGTCCTTTAATAGAAGAAATACTTGTCCTGCACACTGAACCAGAGATCCACTGGAAACATCGATTGAAAATTCATGTGCAGGAAGAAAATAATGAAGAGGATTCTATAAAATAAGAAGTCGTCTATATGGTTAAAGATATATATGAACTCTCCACTCAGCACCATCAGCATCAACACGAATCCATGGGATCTGAACCTGAATTTGATGCTTATGAAGAAGAGTCTTCACAAAAGCAAATAGAAGACGGATCTTCGATCTTTGCTGAAGATGAAGAAGAAGAAGATCAGAATGAGAAAGAGATCATGGTGTCGTCATATGGTTGAACCAAGAAATGATCGGTCAGTACGCTTTTATAATCAACGTCGTCGTCTGACAACAACAAGTCTCGCAAATATACAAGGAGAAGACGTCAAGTTCTCCCCCGAAAATGAGCAAGGAGTAGACAAAGAACAAAAAATAGAAGAAGAAGAAGAAGAGTCTTGATTAACGCCACATGGCGCTAGAAACAATCGACGAAATGGAGGTCAAAGATAAAGAGATTGCACAGCTTGGTATCAAAATGAATGATATGATGATACAAATAAACATCATGATAGAGATATTGCAGAAAAATATCACATCAAGTGCAGCGCTCTGCTAATCAACATGCATCTAATCATACAACTTCTATACCATCGATCACTGTGATATCTCAAGCTCCTATAGTATATGCTACGCATGAAGCGAGGAACAAAATTAACCCACTACCTCTTGGTGACAATCAAAATCAAGCACAGGGAGCTGTAGCTGCGGTAGAAACAATAATCAATGAAAAGATAAAAGCGGTCATAGCGAAGGCGAAAAAATCGATGAGTAAACGCCTACCGAATATGATCAGTGTCATACCAAAAGATTACTTAATGCCAAAATTTAATACTTTCAGGGCTTGGTAATCCAAAGAAACATCCGCTCAATTTAAGGCTACTTGGTAATACGAGGAACGACGACCGCTTTTCCATCAATTAATTGCTAACCTCGCCCGCTTTGAATGATATGTAGAATTATCAAATGATTCAGTTAAAATATTTGTTGAATTGGAGACCATATTTGTTAAGAGGTTCGCCACTACAATCGAGAAAATCACAATCGCTGACCTTGCCTTGCTGAAAAAGACGAAAGATGAGTCAGTGACAAAATTCATAAGTTATTAGTGCAACCTACGTATGAAGTGCGAGCAACAATTGGAAGAAGAACATGTGATCCAATTGCTAATAGCAATATGGATGATAAAATGACACCATTTTATGTATGGCGATTCGTGCATTGATTTCGATGGTGGCTAAATTTGAAAAGTTGAATCACCTTATGTTTGAAGTCTATGCAGATAAAGCAAAGAGAATCAAACCTTCAGACTCAAGAAGAAATGAAATTCATACCGCTTCCTATAGCTCAAATGATGAAAAGCGGGTAATATACAATGGATAAAGAAAAGCAGCCAGTGTACAATGATGATAAGGGTAAAAGCTATTTATTCTAATCCAGTCAAAATTGGTATTAAGAGGTAATGACAAACCTCGGTTTTCCAAGTGATGGGGAGGCTAAAACAAACAAGAGATGATGACGAAGAATCTCTATTAAGAAAAAGATGAACAAATATTCCTTTAGAATGGACAATGTGGCTAAATTATTTAAAGCGATAAAGCGTCTACATTACAAATTAAAAGCAAGAAGTTGATCAAGTCAATAATCCAAATTGTATCGCTCATCTGATGATCGTCACATGCATTTACATATCTAACCCCTAAAATTTTATATTTACTTATTTAAAATCTTTCTATGCTTGAAAAAATGTATTTCATTTGAAAAAAAATGAATGATGTTGATATTTTTATATGATATTTAAGATTGAGATGATATATATATATGTAAATCCCCTCGCACACCTCACCCCCCTCTCAAAAAAAAAAAAAAAACACAAAATAAAACAAGGTAATCTAAATTCATGTAAAAAAAAAAAGACTATTAGCTCCCCATACATCTTCCCTAAACTGAAGTGCTTAAATATAAGGCCACTCCAAAATAAAAACCTACTACGAATAAATTAAAATCTACAACGTATTATTTTATCAAATGTAAATAGCAATTTTTTGCCAACGAGCAACTAAATAAGTTGAACATATTAAGCATTAGTAAATTTGATATATTGAGCAACCTAAACAGGAAACATGAAACATGAGGCTTTCCTTCTTAATCCCATCAAAGCAACACATAATTTAATGAGAAATTATTTACAAACCAACCTAAATTATTTGTTATTTTATTGTGTTTTGGTCTTTACCTTATCAAATAAGTTGGTTTATTATTTTTGGGTGTTTGAAGAATTTAATCATTATATGAAGGCATCATTGATTAGTTGATAAAATATTTTATTTTCATTTTATAATTAAAGCATCAATATTAGTAAGTGTGAGCTTTCTTGCATAAGTATTTATATTTATCTGTCTATCTTTCTTTATTTTGAGATCAATCTACTTGTTATTTTCTCTATTTTTTTAGTTGAGGCACGAGGAAAACCCACATGGAATATATATTATGTACACTCATGCCATCAAATTTTAGTCACTTTATAAATTGCAGTTAATGCTTCATTAGAAGGAAATCAAATTCTTCACTGAACAACCTAAAACATCTTGTATTATTATGAAATACTTCTTTGTTCTCTCAGATTCTTGATTATTGAATTTGGCTAAATGGTTATTGCTTTCATTTATTTTCTTTGTTCATTGTATTTTGGTCCTTAGTTTATTAATTATATTCTTGATTTTATCTTTGAATTGCTTAGAGTTGAGTTGTTTAAAGGTTGTGATGTTAAATCTTTTTTAATATGAGATGCAATCATGCAACTTAGCTTGATAAAATGGTTCTTATATATCTTGTTTAGTTAGCTGTTTCAATTACTTTTGACCGTTTTATTTATTTTGTTGTTTCATTGTATTTTGGTTTTTGTCGATAAAATTCTTGGTTTTATCTTTGAATTGCTTGTAATTGTGGTGTTTAGAGAGTATGATGTTAAATTTTTTTTAATATGAGATGCAACTTCGATAAAATAACTTATATATCTTGTTTAGAAGGGTTTGTTTCAATTATTTTTTTACTTTCATTTTTGTTGTTCAATGTATTTTGATTTATGTATTTTTAAGAATTTAAGTAAGTGAGTCATCTGCATCAATATATGACATCATTGATTATCGATATAAAATTTCAAAGGCCATTCAATAATTATATAACATAATTTTTTATTTAGTTTTGTTTATAGTGCGAAGAAGTATTCAAGTATAAAGTGGCAGCGGTCTTATGTGGCAAAGTTGATGACGGAGTGAATAATCAAAGATTATTCAAGTGTACTTCGAGTTTGAAAGATGTTAAAGTTATAATTTCTTCTGTATAAGTGTTTGATTGGATTGTATCAAATATCAATGTACTCATTTATTTATTTATTTGTAATTTCTAAATTTTTGTGTACTCAATCATATTCTAATGTAGTAAATCAATTTAGTAGTAATGTAATCTTTGTAAATAATAAAATATATTATTATATCATATTTTGATATTCAATTATAGTTTTACTTTATGTAATTTTATTTGTAATTAAATTTATTTTTGAAAAGATTATTTTTATTAGTAGTCCTCACACTCCACAATTTATAAACAAGTAACTATAAAATTGTATTTTTGTATTAAATTTAATATTTTTTAAAATTAATAAATAAATAAAATTATTAAACAACACGAGCTCTCTTAACACCTAACAAATTCACAGCCAAACACACAACTTTAACGAGTAATGAACACGCGAGATAACAAAGAAATTTCTTAACAGTGAACATGAACATTAAGCTCTCAAGCTCATTCGTTTACACCCCTACTTTTAACTTATCTATGTGTAGATTGAATTTTTGTACAATAGTAATGGATTATCAAATTTATTTTTTGCTTCTATTTTTGTTTTTACATTATTTTGTTCATGTTTTGATTTAAAATAAAATACATATTTGATAGTAATAGATGTTTTTTAAAAACATTCAAAACATATAAAAGTTGTTTTGACTATTTTTAAAATAATGTGATTTATTTTTAAAAATAAAACTAAAAATAAATAAAAATGCACTAAACAAACATACTTTTAAAAATAAAATAAAAATAAAAACAAAAAACACAAACAAAATTGATCCCAAACAAGTCCTATGATAGAAAATTCTCACTCTACAGTCGTAAATATTTAAGCATACAATAATAATACAGTAACATTAATTATATTCAATTAAATTTCTTCGGTTTTCATCCTAAAGTGGCAAAGAGAATATCTTATGTGGCAAAGTTGTCTGAGCTTATGCCATTTTTAATCACTGAAAAAGCTTGTCTGAGCTTCTCTTTTCATTTCTTTTGCATTATATACAATCAAAGGCGTGTTATCTCTGTAATCCTTCATACTACCAGTGAAATCTAGGGTTTTTCATTCTTTCGCGCACCTCTTCCTTTTGAGCGGGAATATATTTAGCACATAGAAGAAAAAATATTATCACTATTTCTAGCTTGAGCGTTCTCAAACTACCGCTGAAATGGAGAAATTGATCCCAAAGAACAGTAAAATCATCAGACAAATCCACCATATTAAACAAGAAGTATAACTAAGATTTACATGTTCACCTGATCAAGAAACGTAGTAAACAGAAACCATCTGAAGAGTAAACACATACCAGAAAGAGTAGAGAGAAAGAGAGACAGAGAGCGTACTGAAAGAGGTTCAGAGCCAGTTCGAACGATGGAAGAAGAAGCAAATCAATGGAGAATTTAATTTCATTTTTCCTTCTTTTGGTTCTAGCTGGCGTGAATATATGATTTTGTGGTGAAGACGAGCGGAACGTGGACGGTTAGCAGTCTTGTTGAAGAACATAAATAATATATTTCGCTCTTTTTTGCATGAGACCGCAGTGGGTCTCGCATAAATTTCAGTCGGTGAATAAATTTAAAAATATATATATTTGCTTTACAAAATTATAAGTTATATCGCCTTATTTTTTTCATGAAAAGTTAATGTAATTATGATATTTTTATTTTTTTATAAAAAACTATGATTTCACATAATGACCGCAGTGGGTCCATCAGTTGTTAAGGTAAAATGACAGCTTTTTTTTATTTTTTTTTTCTTATTTTTAAGAACATTTATATATATTTTTATATTTTTATATATTTATATATATACTTAAATATATATATATATATATATATATAAAACATCTAAATTTTTTTATTATAATAAAAATAATATATTTTTTTATTTTTAAGTAAAATTCATCTTTTTGAAACATAAAAAAAAAATTTTATATTTATAAATATCAAACTTTATATATTAAATATATAAATACATAAAATTATGTGATATATATATATATATATATATATATATATATATATATATATATATATATATATATATATATATATATATATATATATATATATATATATATATATATATATATATATATTAACGTCTTCAGAAAAATCAGTTATATTTGGTAAAGTTCTGTAGCTGTTATGAAATTAAATGGCGAGAGGTATTTAAAATAGAACTATTTCATTTCATCTTTATGTATTTATTTTTTGAATCTGTTTTCCGTCGAGAAAGTATATGAAAAGGGTTGATAATGGGAATCCCAAAATCGACAACAACAGAATATAGTAATAGCGAACATGGGGTCGGCCGGCGGCGATGAAGGTCGCTGGATAATTCGAAGATGGCCGAGATCGGCGGCGATGGCAAACGATGGTAGTCTGGTGGTCGGTGATATTGCCGGCGATGATAGTTACGGCGATAACCGGCGGCAGGCCGGCGATGGTGGCGGTGACGGCCGGCGACGGAGATTGATGACAACAAGGATCATCCGGTGGCGGTGGCGGTGATTGGTAACGAGGTGGTGGCGGCAAGTGATGGATTATGCGGAGGATTTTCAAGCTTTAGAGTTCTCATCTCTTATTTGGCCTCTCATGAAGAATGAGAGATTTATATGGATGAATGGTGTCTCAGCAAAATCGATCCACTCATCTCCATCTGACGGCTCAAAATGATTTCTTTTGATCATATGATGTATTTTATGTATTTGAATACTCAAATGAAATCAATTATGAGATCTTGGGCTTGTTAGATCGTCAAACGCTCAATTTACTCATCCATGTTTAAGAGTCGATTGATAATAAGCGCTTGATCTCTTAGTCTTGATTATCGATTGCTTTTCGACATCAAGATTCATGCTTTACTAGTAGAATTTTAATATGCTCGGTTCTATTTTTGGATGATATTATCTCAATTATCTACAAATATATATATGTCAAATACTTGAAAATAGATTCTTCAATGAAATTTGGGTCCATATATATATTTTGAGAGAACATATCTTCATGGGAGCACAGTATTATGATCACTAGGAAAATCGGATGTGTATGCAATGCAGCGCGCAAGGTTTTTGGTTATGGACTCATCCAACATTTACGTGTGCTTGCGTGGTTTAGTCGGTTTGAAGGGGGCAGCGAGGAAGGAGGTCGTGGAATGGGCAGTAAGTAAAAGCGCTCGTCGTGAAGCGGGTCACGCGGGGATCGCGGTCGCGTGGGCGCATCAATGGGTCGCGTGGTCCTATAGATCTATAAAACCCCTGGAGTCGAGGAGAAGGCACACTCTCGTATCTTTGAGTGTCCATCCTTCTTAAGAGGAGGTCATTGGATGGCGGCCCGTGATACGTCGTGGATCCGATTTTCCCTCAAGCGCCAATTGTGGACCGACCGAGTTTGGAGGTGATCGCTTGCATACGTCGCCATCTGATTTTCCATCGAAAGAGTCAAGTACTCGTCGGACCGACGGGTTGGGCGATCAAGCTCATGATACATACGCCGTGTCTCTGATTTTCCCTCGAAAGCAGCCTCGTCGGACCGGCCGTCTGGCGATCAAGGCCCATGATACGCCGTGTCTATTTTCCCTCGAAAGCGCGTCATGCGTCGAACCAACCGTTGAGGCAA
Source organism: Cymbidium sinense (assembly GCA_021442155.1). Classification (NCBI taxonomy): domain Eukaryota; kingdom Viridiplantae; phylum Streptophyta; class Magnoliopsida; order Asparagales; family Orchidaceae; genus Cymbidium; species Cymbidium sinense. The sequence continues at coordinate 10,090,247 of CM038233.1, read as the reverse complement.
TCAAGCGCGGTACATCGTCGTGTCTACAATTTTCCCTCGAGAAGTCAGCGTCGGACCGGCCGTTCGGAGGAGATCGGCGCGGTATAGCGTGTCTGATTTCCTCGAAAAGGCGTCAATTGTACTCGTCGGGGCCGGGTTGGAAGCGATCATCGGCATAATGGGGGTTGGCAACAATGCAATATGGACCGGCGTAGTGGTCCAGCGGTAGCGATAACCAGCGGCGATGGTGGCAACGCCGATATGGTGATAATTCAATGGGTGTGACGGCATGGTTGTTGCGAGATTGCAGTATGCAATACGATGAATAACGGTGTAATGTCCGATGTCAGCGAGGATAACCAGCGATAGTGGTAGCCGGCGAGATTGCCGGTAATGGTCAGCGACAATCAACAGCAGTGACCAGCGACCGTGTTAATGCGACGGAGATCGGTCAATCGATAATTCAGCGATTACGCGTCGGCTAGCGAGATGATAGCGATGGTGGTGACCAGCGGAGATTACCGCGATAATGCAGCGATAACCGGCTAGTGCTATGATGCGCAGCCAGTAGTTGGGCGGCGCGTGTTGGCGGTCGGTGGTCAATGCGACTCAAGTGGCGATTAACCAGTGGTTGCATCATATCAGCGAGATATGCGGCTCCATAATTAGTGATCAGGGTATTTGATTTGGTGACCGAGGTTGTTTGTGAGTGTGACTCGATGGCGTTAACTATGGAAGAGGTCGAATTGAATCGGCAAGGTACTATCCGATGTTGTTTGTCGAGTGTTGCAGATGGCGTTAACCTATGGAAGAGGTTTAATGGAATCCGTGAGATTTTGACTATCAAATTTGTTTATCGAGTGTGACTCGATAATGTTAACCGTATGGAAGAGGTTGAATGGAGGATTTTCGACTATCAGGGTTGTTTGTCGAGTATGACTTCGGCGGCGTTAACTTTGTATGAAGAGGTCGTGAATCCTGAGGGACCTATCCGGGTTGTTTGTCGAGTGACCGATGGCGTTAACTATGGAAGAGGTTGAATTGAATCCGCTGAAAATTTTTGACCCATCCGAGGTTGTTTGTCAGAGTGTTACGATGGCGTTAACTGTGGAAGAGTCGAAGTCCAATGACCTTTTGACTATCTAGGTTGTTTGTATGTAGTCTTTCTAGATGGCGTTAACATGGAAGAGGTTAAATTAAATCGGCGAATTTATGACTCATCCGGGTTGTTTGTCGAGTGTTGCAGATGCGTTAACTGTGTGGAAGAGTCCGTTGGAGTCCACCAAGGATCTTTTTTGACTATCTAGTTGTTTGTCGAGTTTTCTATGGCGTTAACGCTATGGAAGAGGTTGAATTATCCGTTGAGGATTTTTGACCCATCCGAGGTTGTTTGTTAAAGTATTACCCGATGACGTTAACCTGTGTGGAAGAGTCCGTGGGAAGTCCACCAAGGACCTTTTAACTTATCCTAGGTTGTTTGTCAGAATCTTTGCTCGATGACGTTTACCTGTATGAAAGAGATTGAATTAAAACATCTGTTTGTGATTTTAGCCAAAGTTGCTTCTTGACCTTTGCTTTTTTCATTAGTATTACTGATTTGCTTCTCGAACTGGTAATCAATTAGATATCCATAATATTGATTTGGATAATCTTCTGAGATTAAGAGTTGGCCCCGGTCTAAAAAGCAAGGATCGAGCGTTGATGAATCTTCATTCTTCACTGCGGCTCTTAAAAGCTTGAAATGCTCCACCTCGATGGTGGTTTTGATCTTGTTGGGAAACTTGGTCATACAAGATGAAATAATGAGAATCAATTTTTCATCGGCATGGCCTTGCGTGCTAGAAAACCAGTTGCGGTAGAGTGAAAGTTTACGCCTTAGCCTTGTTGTGAAATCCATCACACACATAGGTATTTAAAGAGTGAACAAGAAAACTCCAGAATTTTTATGTGTAGAACCTCAAAAAGAGGGAAAAACCACAAGGCCTAGCCCAATAGAAATCTTCCACTATGTATTTATTTTGGAGTTCAAGTTTTCCGATCTGAGATTATAAATTATGATAAGAGGCGATAATGAGAATATCAAAATCAGCAACAACTATATAATGGTGAACAACGGTCGGCCAGCGATGAAGTCGTCGGGTGGTGGCCGGCAAGATGGTCGGCGATGATCGTGGCGATGATCGGCGATAGTAGTCGGCGGTGACGTCGTCGGTGGTGGCGATATTGACGGCGATGGTTGATAACGATGACCGGTGATGAGGCCGATTGGTCAGCGGTGGCAACCGGCGCGAATTGATGGCGATAAGAATGGCGGTGGCGGTGGTTATCCAACGAGGTGGTGGCGGCAATCAGTGGTGACACAATGGGAGGATTTTCAAGCTTTAGAGCTATCTCCTCTCTCTTGCTTGGTCTCCTCTCATATGAAGAATGAGAAGCTATTTATAGATTAGAGGAGTGACGTCTCTGTAAATACATGCAAAATCCGAACCACTCATCTCCATCGGATGGCTCAAAATGATTCCTTTGATCATATGATGTAATTTGTGTATTTGAATGCTCAAATGAAGTAGAAATTATGAGATATTGGGCTTGTTAGATCCGGCTCGTCAAGACGCTCGATTTGATTATAAACACTCCATGTTTAAGAGTCGATTGATAATAAGCGCTTGATCTCGGTTAGTCTTGATTGAATCGATTCTTTTCGACGTCAAGATTCGTCATTAGTAGAATTTTTAGTCATATATATATATATATATATATATATATAATACTCACATTCTTAATATAACATCAAAAATAACACTTTTTTAAAGTAAAATTCACCTTTCACATTTGTAAATATCAATATTTAGGTATTAGATATGTAAATTAATAAGAATTGGGTACCTAAATTTTCTTCTTTTTAATTTATTTAAATGTAAACTTATTTATTTATTTATTTTGCACAAATATTTCAATATTTCTTTGAGATTCACATGAATATGACATCAATTTTAGGAATTTACCTACATAATAAATAAATTTTAATATACACTTCAATCTTATTTTCATGTGAACATTTAAGTGAATTTAAACATAACATACATAATACATATGAAAAGCTTTGAATTCAATATTTCTTGGTTGACAGCCTAAACCCTCGACCACTTGATCACCGGTGCTTTGGGGCAACCATGCAATACTAAAAATACACCACTAGTGTAATTAGAAAACCATGTTCTAATCACATTTTAAAAAATTTGCAGTAGACAATTTGTATTTTTTAATATGATTTGACAGACTGTTGTGCGTATTAGAAAGCTGTGATTAGACTTTTTTATTATGAAAATTTTATAATACTCATCGTAGTTTTTTAGACAATAATTTTTCCTGCAACAACTTCACATATACGTTTTCAAATAACCAGAGCTGCCTCAAGCGTACCCTAAGCTGACTTGCATAACACCTCAATTTTTAATTTCATGTCAAAAATCATCATCATTCACTTAAAAAAATATGAAATACATGTCTACAAGCACTAGAAAGTATTAGGTTAATAAATTTTTATTTCTGAGTGTTATAAATGTAAATGCACAAGATTTATGATGAATGCATGTAAATCTTTCTATTTATTTATGTTAGTTTAAATTAATATTATTATTATTATTATTATTGTTATTGTTGTTGTTGTCGTTGTTTATTGTTGTTGTTGTTATTGTTATTATTATATGTCTCTTAAATAAGATAAATTTTTATATAATATTTAAATTTGAGTATTTATAAAATTAAGATTTAAATATTTTAATTTATAATAATATCAATCAATTTTTAAAATGCATACAATCCAGCCTTTTATATATTATTTTTATTAAACACTAAATGAGTTAACTATGACACATCTAAATACATTTTTTATTTAAACATAAATTCATAAATAATTAAATTTTTTGTGGAATAAAAATATTAATTTTCATTGTTTATGATGTAATCATCTTACATATAATATTTTAAAGTGGTGGAAACAAAAGTACATAATGATAAAATCTACAAATGGCCCATAGGGTCATCACTAAAAGATTAAAAATGTCTTCTTTCATAATCTTTTTATTTGTGCCAAAAAAAAAGGCAATATTTTAATATTTTCACTAATAAATACTATAAAAAGTCCTATCATCCTATAAGCATTTTGTTTAAAAAAATTATTGAAATTTTAAGAGATTAGAACTATTTATATTTTTATTAAATATTTATGTTGTATAATTAAGATGAATTATTTAGAAACGATGATAACATTTGAGAAAACTTAAGGTCTGTTTAAGACAGATGCAGTAGTATGAAAATAAAATGATAGACCTCCTGCATAAGTTGTAATGAGTATTATAGATTTTAGTTATTTTTAAAAAGTAAAATCATAATTTTTTGACAAGCATACAACTTTATTAGATCAAGTTGAAAAAAATAACATTTTCATCTCAACTTCTTAAAAATGCAATCTAAACACAGTTTCTCAGATAATTGCCCCAAATGTATTCTTATTTTTTAGGTAACTGCTTGTTCTGAGGGTACAGTGAAGTAAAAATTCAGTGCATTTTAACTATTTATGTACTTGATATGGTATAAAAGTAAAATAAAATAAAGTATTTATAATACATTAAAGGATCATTTTTTTTATGTATTTGGAATTTGCTTTGAATTTTAAATACATAAGCTAGTAAAAGTGTTTTGTCATCGCACTATCACCGCCACTCGTCAGCGACCTCGCTCTCGCGCCACCTCCCATGCCAGCCAATCTCAAAATATTATATATTGCATTTATTCTATCAAACAGAAAAAACATAAACGCATGTATTTGTAGAATTCTCAACCAAATAACTTTAAGTAATCAAAATATATTACATTCACTTTACACTACATTCCTCTCTAAACAACCCTAATATAAGATTACAATCTCAGTTGTCTAAAAATAAGAAACCTTCATCATTAAAATTTTCACCAATGAATAACTTTAGTATTTTTTATTATTTCATTGTTTAATAAATTTTCATTAAATCTAAATTCCATTTAAATAAATCACATATTATACTTAATATTTATACATACAAATTATTAAAAATATTAAAAACTATTGAAAGTACAAGTATAAATTCTATATTTTTATTAAATATTCCAATGATTTCAAATCCAACTCATTATTTATAGATTTTTCAAAATAAAATCAATTAAAACAAATAAAAGACTCATAGCTTATATAAATTTTCAACTGATATCATATCCTTATTTTACTTGATTGATTTCATAGCAGCTTACCAGCTTTTTGATTCTTTTAATAGTTTTCTCCTCTATGAATTTAAAGCAACCTCATGGCTTGTTTATTTATTTATTTTTATAATGTATCATATGATAGTTGCATTCAAGCAATCATATCACTTTTGAAATAATATATTTATATATAAAGCAATTTTTAGCAATTTTAAGATAAATCAAATATTTTCATTTATAGATTATCATAACTCATAAATTGATTGAAGTCTATAAAATTTTACTACTCTTGGTATACAATATAGGTTATCATAACTCATATGAGTTAGCGAGTGAGATTGAGATAACTCGACGTCAGATGTATCACCAGCCACAGGATCACGATGAGTTATGATGATTGCGTGCAGATGCGTTGCTGACATCTAAAGATGCGAGGATTAAAATTATTACTAAATTATACAGACTATTAGTACCCACAAGATTTGTCGAGATAACTTATGATTTAAATGCTTGCGTAATTTTCAAATAAGACTCTATAAGATTCTAGGCACATTAGTATAGTAACATTCAAATGTCGAGGGTGAAATATGTTTGGACTATAACACAAATATGTATTTTGATTAAAAAAAGTGAGAATAAGATTGCATGAGACTTGTATTTTCATTTGATTATATTATGGCATATGTTCTTAATAGTTGAGGGTGGGTAAGAAATCTAACTATATCACAATATCATAGAAAACCACTTATGTCATATAGTTTATTTATTTATTTATTTTTTACTTTTTTTATATTTTACTTTTAAATATAATATATTTGATGTTTTTTTATAAACATATTATGTTAATTTTAATGTGATGGTGATGATAGTCACCAGTAAAGATGACGATGATCATTTGTATTAAACAAATAATAATGATATAATTATGAAATGATCGATGATAAAAGACGACAGTGATTGTAGTTTTTAAAAATACCCAAAAAAAACTTTGAAAGTTATTTTAAATATTTGTAAAATAATTTGATTTATTTTTAATCAAATGTATAAATTACATCAAATAAATATATTTTAAAAATAATAAATAAAATATAAAATGTAAAATAATATTGATCACAAATATGCTAAGTTTTATTCGCACATTTTCAATGTTATCAAGATTAGAATTTCAAAAGATAAATGATATCAAAGCCACTATTGAAGATACAAAATTCCAAAATAAAACTAGGTACAAATGAGTAGAGAAATATGGTAAATTTATAAATAATATGAAGTTAAGATTGTAATAAGGTTGACTAAATGAGTTAGCCAATGAGATAACTCAATGTTATATGCATCACAAGACAAACGATCATGATGAATTGTTGTTGGGATTGCATGAGAAGATCTTATAAATAAAGATGAAAGCACTAAATTTATTGATAAATTATATCAATGTCAGAACATAAGATGTTTCTTGGTATAACTTAACATTTAATTGATTTATATGACATTCTAGTAAAATTTATAAGATTGCATAACATCAATGGAGTAGCATTCAAATGTTGATATAGACAAACATTTACAATAATAGAATATAAACGAAGCGAGTTTGATTTAACTCTTGTTCTGTTATTAAAAATTCATTCAACTCGTGTTCAAAATGGCTAATGAAAGAATCAAATTTTTGTAAGAGGATGATTCAATCTGATATAACAAAACTTTAACCATTAAATATATTTGTAATATATATATATATATATATATATATATAATAATATAATATAATTTTTTATTTGAAATCAAATAATAAAGGATTGTCATTTATAAAAACTTGAAATATTTGTTCGGTTTGTTTAGTTAAAAACAAACACGAGCTATAAATGAACATTTTTTTTTGAATAAATATTATTATATTTTTTAGAATAAAAAAGTGAGAGTAAATTCATGTGAGACTTATGTCCTTGTTTGATTATTGAATTATAAGAGTAAGATCTGTTGCTGAGTATTTTATTCCTAGAGCTGAGATCTTCGTAGCTCAAAAATTATCCAACACACAAGCGGGGATATGAACACGGGGGTTATACGGAAAACCCGTTAAGGAAAACCACGGGCCTGCCCAGAACTTTCACTATGTGTTCAAAAGATGGTCCTTGCTTCTCGTTAGAGAGAAGGTGTTTCTGGGGGAAACAATAGTGTAGAACAATATCGGTCAACTCCAACCCAAGGAGAAGTTTCGGGCGGAACCGATCTTGGGAGCAACCTCTTGATCTTCGGAGAAAGAGAGCGAATCTTTTCTCCCTAGATCTCCTAAGGGCGAAGCTCCTCGATCTTCGCACTCGGTGCGGTGCTAGATCGGCGTCGGCCAAGGTTGACCGAGGTTCTGAGCTCTTCAAATCGATTCCCCCCCTAAGGTGAGAATGAAGCTCTATTTATAGATTTTGGGAGTGGCGCCTTGTAGAATTCGTGGAAAACTCCAACCACTCCCATCTGACGGCTCTGCGATCCCCTCGATCGACGGTGTATTTTGATGATCCGGGTGCCTTAATGATGTCGAATTGGGTGATCTTGGATTCGTTGGATTCGTGACGGCCCGATCCGACCATAAATATGTCGGTGACCATTTGGCGGATCGGGATCCATTTTCATACTCGATAGCTTGATCCGACGATTCGAGTTCGATCGTATGCTTGATGTTGCTATGTTCGCTCATCGACGGCCGGGCTTGACTAGTTGCTGAAATCGGTGATTAGATCGAAGCATTTCAAAATGCCTTGAGATTCGCTTTGATCGAATTGAGGATTTATCGGTTGTATATTTTGGGTGACATTATCTCGCCATCCAAAAATATATGTCAAATACTTGAAAATAGCAAATTCAATGAAATTTGAGTCCATCAACGCGCATTTGAGAGAACAGATCTTCATAGACAATATTATAACTGACGCATACGCAAATATGTAGGTATGCGTGCGCGAGATTGAGATTACGGATCGATCCGGAGCGAACAGAGCTCGCTGCGATTACGGCGCTGCGCTATGGCGGCTGGCGCCAAGACATAAGCGCCACAAGGCCAAGACATGGTCAGCCGCTCAGCTGGCTATAACCGTCAGCGGGTCTCTGGGAATGTGGATCTGACAGGCAACGTATGGCTGAATGGCAGCGCCATGACCGGCCACGGGTTATACCATGTCGGCTGGTTTTACCGAGGTCTGAAGGAAGATGTGGATCATGCAACCATGGGTCACTGCGCTGGCTGCATGCAGCGCTGCTGAAGGGCAAGGCCACCATGGGCAATGACGGTTTTGAGGTTTTGAGCGGCTTTACGCCTGAAGGGTCATAAAAAACCCCAGGGCTAAGGGAGAAGGCACACTTTCTCATCTCCTTCTCCTCTTAGTGCATAGCCTCCCTGGGAGTTTGGGCACTTTTTGGATCCACCTCTCCTCTTAGTGTGGGGGAGTTTGGGCACTCTTTTGGATCCACCTCTACCTCCTCAGAGTGCATAGCCCTCCCTGGTGGGAGTTTGGGCACTCTGGATCAACCTCTCCTCCTCTGGGAGTGCATGCCTCCCCGGTGGGAGTTTGGGCACTCTTTTGGATCAACCTACCTCTCCTCATCTCCACTGCCGAGCCGTCTCCCCTGGGAGTTTGTGATGGGTGAGAATCTTTGAAAGAGACGCCGACCCTTGTAACTGAGGCACGAGGGAACCTTCTAAAATGGGAGATCAAGGTTCGTGAGTCGCCGATCACGGAGACACATTGATCGTGCTGAAAAATATTATTTTCAATGATTTGGTTCTTAAGTGTCCAAGAAGTGAGAGCCCAGCCGCATGGGTATTTCACCATTTACGAGATGAGTTTGCGCGGATTGCGGTTTCCCCATCCGAGATGATCGCCATTTTGTCGATGCGAGGGTTTGCCCCGCCAAGGTGGGCAATGACGATCGCGGATGGGACTTATAGTTTTTTTCGCGCGACCTTGACTATCGATACCTCTCGCACGATGTGCAAGTTTACTCGATGCACATGGTCATCACCGCAGAGTCGCTACTTGATCTCTCGGCGATTCTCCCAAGAATTGGGCAAGCGATTCTTTTGTGAAGAATGATCTTCGCGGAAATGGGGAAAGCGAGAGATTTACCCATTCCCCAGTGTGGATGAAGATATCGGGGACGAAATTCCGTATTGAAGATCTTCGATTTGAGATTCGATATATCACAGATGGGAGGAATCTTTATTCGAGGCGGCTTTCTATTCATCCGGTCTTATGCAAGGCTGAGAAAGCCCAACAGGTTTCACCGATCTCCTGGCCCTCCTGCTTCTTCCCCAGGGACCCGCCTCCTAGAAGAGGAAAAGGAGAAGAGGATGGTGATATGATACCCAAAAAAGAGGGCTTGTAGTCGTCCCCAAGGATCTTCATTCTGAGCGTGTTGAATCATTCTGCATAGGCCGTCAGAAAGAACTGCAACAATCCTTCTGCTTCATCATCTTTATTTCCCATTTCCCAACGTAATTTTCTTATTTCGATATGAAGAAGCAAGAACTTGACTTCAAAATGAACATTGAATGACCGGAATTGAGTTCGTGAAGGTCAAGTTTCTCCATGGTGAATATAAGAAGCGATGTGGAGAAAGTAAAAGAGATGTCCGTTGGAGAATCAACTTGATGAGTGTGGAAGTTCCTGCGACTTCTCTTCTTTTCACCGAAGTTGAGCGACTGGGATAATTAGTGGAGGCTGAACAGAGGTTGGTTGCTCAAAGGATCTCAAGATCTTTCGAGAAGGTTTCAGTCTTGAGGCAAAGAAGAGAGTTACGCTCGAGAGAAAGAGCCTTATCTCTGACGGAGGATCACAGTCGTGGAGGACTTCAAGAACTCGACAGCCTTCAAGAGTATCATCAGATCACGTCGAGGCCGAGACCACGTGTATGATGAGGTGAAGGCTTTGAGCGGCGGTGTTGATGAAGGCTTCATCCGAGGTTTCAAGGGGACACGCTGACGCAAGCAGAGTGGTTGAGGTCCTTTCTCCTGCCTAGCTTCCGACCTTTCTAGACGACGAGGATGTGATAGTTCTTCATCATCTAACATGAGACCATCAAGACCGTGATTGTAGTTCCTTTATGTGCAGTGTTGTATATATTTCCGGTTGATTGTACTTGTATGTTCTCATGGAAGTATTAATAATATACAAAATTGTTTGTGAATATTTCGAGTTGTGTGTCAAAGCCGTGATGATAAAGATGTAGAAGAGATCATCTGAATCCCTTTGTAATTCGATCTATTCTAAGATCATTACAGGCGTTACTGATGACAAACTTGCGGAATATATTTATGAGGTTCTCTCGACTCTCGATCTATCTAGGTTGTGTATCGAGCTTTACGATGATGTTAACGTTATGGAGAAAGTTGAGCGGTATGAGGATTGCCAACTTATCCAAGGTTGTTTATCGTGTTAGACGACGTTAACTATATGGAAGAGGTGGTGGAAGTCCTCGGACCTCATCTATCCTAGGTTGTGTATCGAGCGACTGACGATGTTAACGTATGGAGGGTTGTTTGATGATTGCCAACTTATCCGCGTTGTTTTATCGGATTTGATGTTAACTGTATAGAAGATCCAATTGAATCGTGATTTTTTGACTATCGGTTGTGTATCAGCGTACTGATGATGTTAACTTATGGAGAAAGTTGCCATGTAGGATTGCCAACTTATCCGGTTGTTTATCGAGGCGTACGATGTTAATAGGAAGATCTTAATTGAATCCGCCGAGGATTTTGACCTATCCGGGTTGTGTATCGAGCTTACTCGATGATGTTAACTGTTATGGAGAAAGTTGTAGGCCTATGAGGATTGCCAACTTATCCAAGGTTGTTTATCGAGGCGTTACTCGACGATGTTAACTCAGATAGAAGATCGATCGAATTCCCTGGGATCGATCTTCGAATGAGATACAACAATATGTATCTCTTGAGTCGGTGTTTTAAAATGCAAGCATAAGCAAGAAAAAAGTCACAATAAGTATGAGAACTTTAACATAGATAGAAACATAAATCCAAACACCTTGATGCCAAGGTTGGACAATAAGTATGACAAAACAGTATCGATAAATTCGATAACAATTGCAATACAAACATACACGATGATAATGTCGCATTCACTAGAATAAAAAAGTCGATCACCGGGTAGTACTTCGGAGGTTTGTAGCATTCCGTGCACGTGGGAGAGTCTTCCCATACTATCCTTAAGCTTGAACGCGTGCTTGATTTTACACCACCACATAATGGGCCTTCCCAAACCGGTGAGAGTTTGTTCGTAGGGGCCTTTTCCGCCGAAGTTCGAGGACGAGGTCCCCAGATATTGGTCGTTTTTACCCTTCTTGAAACCTCGAGCAATCCTTGCCGATAGAAGCCATTGGAGTATGTCGGGTCTCTCAGGAGATCCGATGGAATCGCTTATCGCCGCCGCTGCATTAAAGTTATGGGTTCTAGGCTCGGGACCCCGATGTCGAGGAATAATGCTCGCTCAAACAAACAGATTGTATGCTTTCTCCGAGGGTCCTGATGTAGCGGTAAGCCCAAAGAACATTGATAGTTCTTCCCCGGCTGGTTCGCCGTGTCTTATTTTTAGTATTGTCCTATTGGTGACTTCGCCGCCCATTTGCCTGTGGATGGGATACGGTGTGGATTAACCGGATATGCAACTCCTGGCAGAAAGATGTGAATGTCTTTCCGTGAATCGGCCCCATTATCGGTGATGATTTTTCCGGAATGCAAACGATAAATATTTTTCCGACAAATTGCTTGGCATTTGTTTGGTGATTTTGGCCGGTTCTTTCCACCCACTTCGAAGTAATCAAGCCAAGATTATGAATTTTCGCTTGGCAATGAATGAGGGTCCCATTATATCGATCCCCATTGAGCAAAAGGGCCACGGGCCTGATTGAGTTCTACGATGGTGTATGAGTGAGATTGGAATGTAATCGACACTTGTTACACTTCTTTACAAATTCCAATGCGCCCTTCTTCATTGTAGGCCAAGAAAACCTTGCCTCATGATTTTGAGGGCGGGCTTTTCCTCCCAAATGTTCACCACAAATTCTCGAATGAACCTCTCGCATTGTAGTTAGCCGAAGGTGGTAGACACTTTAAGTAGGGCCCTAAGAAGGACGCCTTGTAGAGTTCTCACCGATTATGGTGAAGTTCGGCTCTACGCCTGAGATAAAGCATCGGTGGGGTCTGTTGGCAAGGCCCCGCTTTGAAAAGGATATGATCGGGTCAATCCATGAAGATTCTTTTGGGTCCTCCAGAGATTGTATCACCCAAGGGCCTTGAATACTGGGAAAGTGGATGTCCTCTATGTATTTTCTCTTGAAAAGATCTCCTGTCGTTGTTGTGGCTAACTTGGAGAGGGCATCCGCCGTGTTCTGCCTCCCTTAGAATATGAGTTATCGATGGGTCTCGATTCGGCAAGAAGTGACTTTGCCAAAAGACATCGGCAAGTCGGATGACGGTATCAAGTCTCCTTCAACTGTGAGGCCACAAGCCGTGAGTCTGCGGTAGATGGCTAAGTTCGGACCTCACAATGAATGAGCCTTAGTCCCCGCTATGAGGGCCTCATCCCGACATTATTGGTGGGGAACTTTTGGCCGGTCTGCACTCTAAAGTTATTTTACTTGGGAGATAAGCAAAATTCTCGCCCCCGCACCGGAAGTACCAAGCTCCATCAACATATAATGTCCATTGATTTGTCATGGAGTGATGAATGATCTGTGGTGATGGGATGGTACATTCTACAACGGTCCGAGCACTTGTGACTTTATATCGTGACGTGGAAGAAAATGGATGTCAAACTCTCCAAGCGACGACCACTTCATCAACCTTCCATACATCGCTTTTGCGTAATAGTTCTTAATGGAAGATGAGTGTAGACGCGTTGATGGTGTGGGCCAAAGTACGTCGCAATTTTCGCGTGCGTAATGCACTAGGCCAACGCCGCCTTATCTCAAGTGGATAGCGTCCTTCAGACGAAAGAATTTTGTCGACATAATAAATGGGTCGTTGTAATGAATTCTCCTCGCCAGACGCGACGGAGCTTACGCATGAGAAGAAACAAAGAAGATAGATGTACGCCTTCTCTCCTTGGATAGGCTTTAGAGGGGAAGCTAAATAGACAAGTTGCTCAAAAGCCGACATTCATCCGTCTAATCGGAATCCATTTCTGCACCCTTAAGATTTTGAAGAATGGTAGATACTTATCTCCGAAGGCCAAGAATCGTGATAAAGCCGCAATCCTTCCAGTCAAACGTTGGACTTCCTTGATCGTTCTTGGAGGTGACATGTCCTTGAGTGCTTTTATCTTCTCGGGGTTGGCCTCTATCCCGCGCTGAGTGACCATGAAGCCTAGGAATTTCCCAGAGGAAACTCCAAAAATGCACTTACTTGGGTTGAGCCGCATCTTGTAGTGTCGAAGAATGTCAAAGCACTGTTGCAGATCAGAAATATGCTGTGATGTTTCCAAGCTCTTCACCAGCATATCATCAACATACACCTCCATATATAAGATCCTTGAAGATCTTATTCATAAGGCGTTGATATGTTGCTCCAAAGATTTTTTAGTCCAATGGCATGACCGATAAAAGATATAGTCCCTTATCTGCTTGGAAGGATGTTGCTTCCTCATCTATTTTGTTCATCCCGATTTGATTGTAGCGATAGGCATCCATGAAGCTCAAAGATCGATGTCGATGTCGCATCAACTAGTTGGTCGACACGAGGAAGGGGAAGCTATCTTTTGGGCATGCACGATTAAGGTCGGTGTAGTCGATGCACATTCTCCGAACGTTGGCCTTCGACTAACACTACGTTAGCCAACCGTGGGGTAGTAGACTTCTCGAATGAATTTGACTTAAGTTTGGTGATTTTCGTTCTATTCTATGTCGTTGAAGCGAAGGTTCTTTTACGTATCGCGGCTTGTAGGTTGAGTCAACTTTGAGGAGTGCGTAATGACTTAGGTTGATACGAATATCGGATCGCTCGGGCAAAGATATCTTGATTTTTACGAAAATCTACATTACGATTTGATGGTAGGCGACAACGATCCACCTTCACCTTTTAGCGATGGATCAACGAGATAGGAAGACAAATTACATCTTCATTTGGAGAAGCCCTTTGAGGCATCCTCATCTCGTGGGTCGAAGTTCTCGATGTTGAGGGTTGCGTAAATGGTGGGCTTGCTTGATATAACTGCGCTTGTCTTATCTGATTCCCACCCGCCGATGCGGTGGTGTGGAATTTCATCTTGAGGTGAGACACGGATGTGGTATTGCGAAATATATTGGAGAGGTCTCCCAAATATTGCATTATGCAGCGGACTCGGACTTGGCTACAATAAATTGTATCAAGTGGGTTGCGTGTCGGAAATTCTCCAAAGTTCTGGGAAGGCGTCCCTTCCACTAATCTGGTCGATTATCAAATCCATACGGTGGACGGCGGGTTGAAGCTTCTCTCTTTTATACCCATCTTTGGGAAAGTGGGTAAAAGAACATCAACGAACTCCCATTGTCGATCAATATCCTTTTAATATTGAAGCATGGATCAGACCCACACTTGATGACAAGGGGATCTTGATGTGGGATCAAGCCCTCTAGATCTAAATCATCAAGGTGATAGAATGGTCAGAGACTTCTTGACTCGGCTCTTGAAGAGGCGGCAATGAATATTTGGCTAGATAACGCCCTCACAATTGTTCTATCTCCGGCCGCTTGGCGGTTCCTACAGCTGGTTGCCCCGACATTTTGACAGCGGGTTGGTTTGTATAAAACAACTACGGCGTATTAGTCTTTCAATCTCCTCCTTGATTGGTGGCACTCTTGGGTGGTGTGCCCTCGGTGAAAGTGGCGAATTTCTCTTGATTTCCAATTCCAGGGCTTTAAAGGTGGCCACTTGGCGCCATCCTCTTCTGAATAGCCGGTAGGATGTTGGCATGGCGTGTTGAGAGTATATTTTCTCTGGTGAGTCATCGGTCATTTGTGAGGAGGTTTTGGGGAGGTTCTTGCCTCTCTTCTTTTACGAGATGTTTGAACATCATCTTTGGGAACCTTCTTTATTTCTTGGTGGTTCAAGCTTAGATGAGCATAAGCGTGAGATTTGTGCCTCTGACCGGTGGACAGTTAGCATAGGAATGGGCTCCGCATTAATGATGAATAGAAGTATCACGGAGTCCTCAGAAAGCCCTCAAAGTTACGGATCTACTCACGGTATCTGTGGCTTGAGGAGGAGAACCTCACGGAAGTATTCTTTGAGGACTCTCCATCGTTACGGATTAGGAGATGTGATGAATCCCGATGATTCTCTTGTTAGCGAGGCTGTTCTACAAAATCGGCGAGCTCTCCAAATGATCGGACGGACCCTTAGGCAGTGAATAGAACCAAATAGCGTCCTTTGAGAGTATTTGGGAATACGACCTGAAAAGAGTCATTTACGAATGTGCATGATCGTTCGAAAGTGATCGATATGCTCGTCGTCGGTTGTGCCATCGTAAGGGTCCATCTTTGGGAAGCTTGAATCGTCGGGTAGATGATCTCTGGCGGGGCGAGTTTTGGAAGAAGGCGGCGGGAGAATGGATCATTATTGTTTCAGAACTCTTCTGCACCGGTCGTAGTTCATCGTAAGGTGGCGTGGAGTTTCATAGATGAGCCATTCGTGTGGGGTGAGTAGGCGGTATCAGTTCGACATCTGGATGTGGTGCCAAGGGTTCTCTACTTGTTGATCCGGCATTCGGGTAATCATTCTCGGGAAGAAAATCACGGATTATCTTTGAGGTCGGAACACGTGGCTCTTCAGGCGTGTTGGAGCGTTTTTGCGGTCCTCTCGCGAGTCGAAGAATTTCGTTCAGGAATCCTCCATCCTTTGAGCAGCGATCTTCCAAAGAGGGCTGGCGGACCCTCACGGGGGAAGTGTTATGTAGAGTGTGTTGGAGACTTGGCGTCCTTGATCCACGAGAATGAGGAGCGTTGGGCGCAAACCCGTTTACCAACCATAGTGGAGATATAGCAATGGGGAGCTGTTGTTCCCTGAGGGCAGTAATTTTCTTGAGAGAATTTTATTAGGTAGATCACGATCTTAGTAGCCCAAAATTATCAACACCTGGCGGGGGATATGAACAGGGGTTATCATTGGAAAACCCGTTAAGGGAAAAAAACCAGCTGCCAGAACTTTCATTTATGTGTTGAATCTGGTCCTTGCTTCTCGTTAGTTGGAGAAGAAGGTGTTTCTGAGGAAACATATTAGAGTGTAGAAAATACAATATCGGTCAACTCCAACCCAAGGAGAAGTTTCCCGGCGAGCGATCTTACG
Organism: Cymbidium sinense; assembly: GCA_021442155.1. NCBI lineage: Eukaryota > Viridiplantae > Streptophyta > Magnoliopsida > Asparagales > Orchidaceae > Cymbidium > Cymbidium sinense. Next base: position 10,073,704 of record CM038233.1, on the reverse strand, counting down.
GGAGCCACCTCTTGATCTTGAGGAGAAAGAGGCGGTGCGGTCTAGTCCTCACGAGGCGATCTCAAGGCGCTCACGATCTTGAGCCTTCTTGGTGGTAGCTTGGTGAATGGGTTGGAGGTTCTCGAGCTCTCAGTCTTGATCGATTGTTCCAAGGTGAGAATGAAGCTCATTTATAGATTTTGGGAGTGGCGGCCTTGTAAATTCGTGGAAAACTCCAACCACTCCCATAACCATCCGTCGGACGGCGGTCACGATCCCTCGATCGACGGTGTATTTTGATGATCAGGTGCCTTAATGATGTCGAATTGGGTGATCTTGGATTCGTTGGATTCGTCTTGACGTCGATCGACCATAAATATGTCGATTTTGGTGACCATTTGGCGGATCGGGGATCCATTTTCATACTCAGATCTTGATCGAATTGATTCGAAGTTCGGATCGGATGCTTGATGTATGTTAGATCGTGAGGTCGGTTTATTTAAAATCTTGAAATCGGTGATTAGATCGACATTTACGAAAATCTTTGAGATTCGTCTTGTCAGTTAATTTTTTGAGGGGTATCAATCTTAAAAATCAAAAAAAAAAATCAAAGGTTTTAAGATTACTATAGATACTATATATTGCTCTACTATACTTTACAACTCAATGTTCTCGCGACTACTCTACTCGTCTTGAATTTATCAAATTTGTTATTTATATGCAAATCGATTATATTTTGTAGCAGTTACATTAAGTTAATATTTTCATCATATATATTTATAAATAGGTCAACACTGCCCTTCATATGCATAAGTCAATCAATTTGCATATAAATAATAATTTTTAGGCATGATAATGTTAAATTAAATGAAGATTTACATACCTATTAGGGGTGTCAAAAAATTAACTGACTACAACACAACTTGAAAAATTTGGGTTCACATGGATTGAGTTGAAGAAATTGACCGTTTAATTTTTTGGGTTCAGTTATTCTCCAATATGACTATTGACCAACTCAAATTGACCTCAGAAATTCAATACCGATTTGACTCGATTTTGACCGAAATAGATCATTGGTCGGTCGAACAGTTGAAATCGCCGGGTTAGGTTGAAGTTTTGACCCGTTTATAAACGGGTTTGGATCTAATATTTTCAGAACACCAGACCGAATTGACACCCTACACAATTCTCATGCATTTATATATCTAACACCTAAAGTTATATATTCATTTATCTAACACTTTTCTATGCTTAAAAAGTTGTATTTTACTTTTAAAATTGAGTGATGATAATATTTTTGATGTGGTGTTGAAGATTAAAATTTAGATGTTAGATATATAAATATATAAAAATTGTGTGATATGTATGTAAATCTCCTTAAATTAAATAATTATAATAAGAAAAAATTGATAGTTTCATTTCAAATTTGATAATTTAAGACTCAATAATTTCATAATAGTTTGTGCATAGCTCAACCAATTTAATGCTTATTGCTCCATTATTTAGATCTAATAATCAATTACTTATTAACTATGATCTAAATCAAATAGAGCGCAAAAAACACGTCTACATGACACTCATAAAGTTCTCAATACTTATAAAGTATTTTTTAAATATAGAAGTATCGCGTGTCATGCGTGTGCATCATAGCTTATTAAATGGGTCATATTAGGTCAATCATACATATGTTAAAAAATAAATAAATAAAATAAATACATGAATCCACATTAGTAGTTTTAAGCATATATGGTTTTAAGAATCAACCGTGTCGTGTTCGCGTCGGGTCGGATTGGATCGGGTCGAGTTGCGATTATGGCGCTAGAAATCGGCGGGAAACAATTTTAGTTGCTAGGGTTTGTTTTGTTCCCAGGGAGTGTTGCTCGCATCTTCTCCTATCGATCGCTTTGAGCAGGGTTTGAGTTGGTCTCGCGCCATTCGACGGGAGAAATCGCCGAGGAGGTTCAATTCAATATTCAGAATGCTGTGGGTTGATAAGTACAGGCCCAGGGTCCTCGACAAGATGGTTGTTCACGAAGAAATCGCACAAAACCTCAAGAAGTTGGTGGGATTTTACGGTTCCTCGTTGTTTTCGTTTGAAATATAGATTATTGTCGGTTCTTCATGAGTTGCGCATCTTTGTTTTGCTTTTTCTGGCGTCGTCTCTTTAGGTTTCGGAGCAGGACTGCCCGCACCTTTTGTTCTACGGGCCGCCTGGATCGGGGAAGAAGACTATGGTTATGGCTTTACTCAAGGAGATGTTCGGCGCTTCGGCTGAAAAAGTATAGTGTACCTTAATTCTGTCGTTGAATTTGTTTGTTTCCTGTTCACTCGATTTATTTATTTAATTTTCTATTTCAGGTGAAGTTAGAACAGAAGCAATGGAAGATTGATGTGAGCCTCCAAAAATCACGAACAAACAATATTTTTTATTTTTTATTTCTGCTAAGAAAATGTGCGTACTTGAATATTGCTTATATTTCTTCTCGGTCCATTATTTTTGTCCTGAAAAATGTATTGGTTACTGTTTCTTTGCATGTTATAGCTCGGTGAACTTTATGAGATCTTATATTGTTTTGTCAACATCATTTCAATTGCCATTAGCCTATTCATTTGGGGTCAATTATATGAGATCCCATTTCTCATTTGGTCATGGTGAGTGTTGAATGGTGTTAAATCTACTATTTACAAATCATTTTTAACAAATTATATTAATGTAAAATTTGGTTTATAATATTGTGACACTAATTTTATATATTTATATAATGTCACATTTCATATCCAACATTGTACATGTTCAAAACTCCTCAAGTTTATTTTCATATTTTTTAAAATTTTTTGATATATGTACTATTCCTGTAATATAGTAATTTCATAATTTAACCTTCATAGTTTAGCTACATATCCATCTTAATATATTTTGAGTCTATATGGTCACATGAAGTTTGAAAGCATGCTTTGAAAATGGAATTTGCTAGATTCTATGTTAGGCCATTTGGGTAAATATATTCAGAAATTAATACTGAGTTCATACTGTACAAAAGCCTCTAAACTCCTTAATTGTGATGATTTATTTTTCAAAACGAGTGAAGATGAAATCATTATTTTTTTAGAACTTGTTTTCTATTATCAAAAGAGTCCTTAAAGAAAAACAGAATTTTCTTGACATTGCCTTTGTAGGATGAATTAAAACATTCATGCAGCTGCTGGTAATATAGAATTGCTGATTCTTTTGTAGGCTGGAACTCGGACTATAGAATTAGAATTGGCCATGTTAGCGAGTACCCATCACGTGGAGTTGAATCCCAGTGATGCAGGCTTCCAGGACAGGTATATTGTTCAAGAAATAATCAAGGAAATGGCAAAAAATAGACCCATCGATTCAAAAGGAAAAAAAGGATTTAAAGGTATGATCATGCCATGTAATAAATGCTAAATATACATTGTTATTATTATATGTTTTTGTTCTTTCTTTTCTCCTTGGTCTGAATATTACCCAATTGCTTACAACTTGAATGTTAACCTATCACCATTGCATCAGTGGCTCTTTAGTTTGCATGCTAAATTTTGAAAGAGTTGAGAGTGTTAGAAATTTTGAAAATTATGTATTTTGTGAATTTCCCAGTTAACTGTAGAAGTTTAGGATTTTTGATCATTTTTCTGTGCAGTTATGCAATTTAGCCAATTTACATGTCATCCACGAATAATTTACATTTGAAGAAATGCTTTGTAAGAAAAGAGAAAAGAAACCAATGATATGATAGAGGTGATTCTCACCAGTAGAAGATTGATATATAGTTTAATTGATTTTTGAAGTTTTATAACTATGATATCGATAACCTCAGGTAATTTGTTTGATTTATTGACAATCTTGATAATGATAATTGTTTTTTCTAATTTTAAATTTTGTTATGTTTTTTGATGGTATATTTCATCTGTTTGAATGAGGGCGTGATAAATTTTCTATATTAATATTTATTGAAGTTTCATTTTACTTTACTACATGCTTTTTCTTGGTAAACTTTGATATTGTTTTTTGAATTTTCTGATTTCAGGAGTAGCACTCTATGGTGCATTGCCATATGGTGTCTTTCCTTTATTAATTTAAAAGTTTTGGAGATCCCTTCTCATTGGTTTTAAAACAAAATAATTGCAAATTTGTAAAACAAAATGAAATCAAAGGAGTAAATCAACATAGAAAATGTAAGATCAAATTGATGCTCTAAAACTTCTCATAATTTATCCTTGAAATTTTTGGTGTGTTTAGGGTAGGTGGCGGTGTGTATGAATATACTGCTTGGCATTGGAAGCATTTGGCGCATTTTGGAGAATCTGTGGTGGAAAGTTGCATTTTCAACCTAACTAGTAGAGTCTGGTTAAAGTTCTGATCGACTTTTTTAAAATGAAAAGATTTGTAATACCTTATGTAGTTTTTTAGACAACAATCTCTTTTGTAGTAGTTCCACCTCTACTTTTTTTTAGACAGTTATGCCTCAAAGCGCACCTTACCTATTCTTTAAAATATGTTGTGTTTTGTTTCCGTTAGTGTAGACCATCCACCATATAAATTTAAAAACTAACGTTATTTTAGAGAGGGAAATGAAGATCATATCCAGGGTATAAGAGAGAGTTCTTGAGATCTTATGTGAGAATCTATAATTGAAAAATAGGCAGTGAATCATTCTTTAGAAGGAATTGCACTTGATATAAGTTGTAGAAATCTTGACACTCAAATGTAGAAGAGAGAATTCTAGAAGGAATTGTACACGACACAAGTTGTAGAAATTTTGTAACTCAAATGTAGAAATTTTGTTTGGAATCTTTTCCAAAAAACAATCCATTTAAGAAAGCTATATTCAAGGAATCATAAGACCTTTCAGACTCCACTATAAGATGTAAGAATACCTTCATGCATTAGGACCAAATAGAAAGAGTTGACTGGAAAAAAATTAGGTGAGAGCATCCATTTCAGAGAGTCAATGTTTAAGATCAAGCTCATTTGGTTCGACTCTTAGTAATGCACCATAGAGTGCTACTTCTGTATGAAAGAAGGCATTCTGAATGAGAGGGTTGTATGCCTGATGACTCGTTACCAACAGCTATTTTCCATTCAGTTTTAATCTATTTATTTATTAGTTCTCACACATTGAAATCCCGTGCATTCATTGAAGCCATTACATTTAGTAGGTTTTCATGCTTTCAAATAATATGCTGTTAAATAGTAATAAATTTGCTGCTTCATAAATAGATATAATATGCATCTGCATCCACTGATATATTTGATGCATAAATGACTTCATGATCTGGAATAATAGCTGTTATAGGGAAATTTTTAACATAGGCACTGATTTCATGTTCTTTACTGCTTATTTAAATCTCAATCATCTGGAGGAGTTGGCCTATAGCTGTTTTTATTTATTACTTATAATTTACCACCTTAATCACTATCATTATTTAATCATCTATGAACATGAAGGTGTGGTTCTAATAACCAGTGAGCGATTTGTTCATCCTAGATACTTGCGGAAATGTCTTGTTAATCAGTAAAAGTTTACCAATTCCTTGGATATATTTTTTTAATATGAATCATACATGATACTGCCAAGTGTTACCTATCATACTCTGTATTTGGAATCTGTTTCCTTGAAAATCAGACGTGTAATGACTCCTTTTGTTCACTTCAGTTTTGGTATTGAATGAAAGACAAGCTTTCAAAAGAGGCACAACATTCTCTTAGGAGAACTATGGAGAAGTATAGTTCATCCTGCCGGTTAATATTATGCTGCAGTAGCTCCTCTAGGGTGACTGAGGCTGTTAGATCTCGCTGTCTGAATGTGCGTGTCAATGCACCAAGTGTTGAACAGGTTGGTGTGAATGTATGGGGCTATTCTTGCACAAGTTATTCTTTAATTCCTATTTCAGTTTTGACTTGTCATTCGTGAGTTTTCTGAGCATACATTTCTCTTGCTGTGATCATCGTAGTTGTTTGTTTTGCTTGGTTTGTCATAATAAACTGATTGATCTACATGATCCAATTGCTTTACTGTCTGCTTTTATCTTTTGTGTTGATAATTTCTTTTGATAATTTCTTGTTTGCTTTCTTTAGTGCAAAAGCAACTAATATCATTTGTTTCTTTTGAAGGAGATATATTACTGATGAATCAAAATGATACAATCCAATAAATATCTAATTTATGGTTGGGGTGTTAATTTGAGTTTAATCTGAATTTGATCTGACACGAATAAGTTAATATTACCTAAACATTACCCCATTTATCGTTTATTAAATGGGTCCAAAATTTTGACTCGATCACAACCCATCTTCAACCCACCTAACTCAAACATTACTAGAGTGACCCACTTGGACATGCATTTAGGTCAACTCTGGGTCAAAACAAGTTAAATTTTAGTTTGCTGGTTAAAATTAGGTCAATATTTGGTTGGTGGGTCAACTTGAAATCAACCAAAAAAATTTAATGGTCAACTTAGAAGTTAATCGGTTTATTCTGAACTCAAATTTTTTAAGTCAAGCCTATGTCAGATTATTATGTTGGGTCAATTATTGGCACTTGATCTTCTTTGGAGGTGGATGGTTTTTTAAGATATTGATAATATATGGCCTTTTAGTATGCACATAAAAGACAGGATGAGGAAGCGTTGACAGTGCACAGCTAGAAAAAAAATTCCTTACAGGCTTCCACAGTTATAGTCGGAATGATCTTTTTGTTAGAATGCAATTGACTGATCACTTAGCTTATGTGGCATTTACGATACTATGTATATATTTTTCTATGTTTTAGGGGGAAGTGAATTCAGTTTATTATGGGTAATAACGCTTTACACCAGAGTTGTTTTATGTTTAGTTATTCCACCGTTTGTTATTATATTCTTCTATCCCCAAATCGTTTACTAGTCATGACACTCAAACCATGCGGCTCAACTAGTTTAAATATTACAGAATTGTAAGATTTTCACTTTTTATTTTCCAACTTATATCTTCTATCTGTTTTGGGTGGAATTATTTTGAACTTCATGGTAGAACTAATACAAAAGCATGCCGCTATTGTTTCTCATTTAATTTGGATTACCATTTGATGATTTTTCTTTCTGATTTTTGCGGCCCTAAGTTAGTTGCTGAACATAGAAATTTCCTGTACACTCATATTGAATCCAAATGAGTAGCAGGGGTGGCATGCTTGACAAACTGGTGAGACCTGCTACTGGTTTTCGGTATCATTGTCCGCCAGAGCTTCCTACAAATTTACTGGAATTATAGCTTGAACTTGAACATCAAAAGTTTGGTTTTTTTTGTGAACTGGGATGTCATCATTATCTTTATCAATCTAATTAATACTTTTTTTAATTTAGTTGTATGAACGCTGTATTTTGTTGTTGCTAAGTGAGATTTATTGGGCGACTCTTTATCTCTGTCATGTAAAATTAATCTTTTAAATTTGTTGTGTATTTTTTTTTTGTTAAGCACGGTTACTGCTGTTAAGGAGATGAACAAAGTGGTTGGCCTGTGATTGTGAAACCATGAAAGAGGTGCACGTGTACTGTAGTACTTATGTTTCATGTTGCTTTTGAAAAGCAAAGCATTGAACAATCTATATTTTTTTTGGATGTGAGCTTAATACTTTGGTAGGTAGTATTTGGAGCAATTGATTTGACATTTAGGCTTAGAAAGCTGAATAAGTCAGCTTTGACTATATTTAAGAATGGATGCTAGAATTGTGTAGTATTTAAAATGCAAGGCAAGCTTCTGTTAGTCTGTGCAAGTTTAGATATGGCTGTAATGTTTTCCACGCTTTTGATAGTCTTCCTATTTAGTGTGCCCTTCCGCAAAAGAACAAAAACAAAAAATGATGGAAAGTATGCTGCTTATCATATGTTGGTACAATGTTTTCAAAGCGTAAAGCATGATGCGATGCACAAAAGTTTATTTTTTGCCTTAAAGTGCAAAGCAAAATAACACTTTTATTAATAAAGCACTCTTAACTTATATAAGACAATAATTATATTGATGCATTTATTAACAATTATAAAACATATATAAATATGACTTAAAACATGATATAGAAATAAAAAAAATGCGATGAAGTGATGAACATACCTAATTTGAAAGCAAATTTTGAGGATAAATCTTAAATCTGCAACTTGAAATGATATAAAATAAAAAAGAAATGTGATGAAGTGATGATTGATGAATATGCCTAACTTGAAGACTAACTTTGATGGTAAATCTTAAATCTGCAAATTGAGATTTCTAACGATGTCTAATAGCTTGTAGGGACAATTTAAAATTTAAATATTACACAAAAAGTAATAATTTATAACAATAGCTAAATTTTAAATCATAAATAAACTAATAAAGTCTTAAGTTTCATAAAATAAGGTAAACAAAAATTTAGTAGCCATCTTCTATTTTATTCACATGATCTTTTTCCTTTTTAGGTATAATTTCTTCTTCTACTTCTTTTTCTTCCTCATGTGAGTCAATTTCATGTTTTCTTTTTTGCACATTAGGAATGGATATTGCACGAGATGAACAATTGCTCAATATAGATCATCTCCCTTTTTTATTTGATTGGTCAAATCTTATAGATCACCTTCGATTAACTTCTTCTGAAGACTCTTCTCTTTGTCTCAAAGTGAAATTTTCATTATCATAATTTTGCTCATCAACATTCTTCATGTCCTCAATCAACTACTAACAATTTTATCAATTGAATCTAAATTAATTTGATTAATAACATCCCTCAAATTGATTTTTTTTAAAGCTTGATTGTACTTGATACAAACTAAATCATTTAAATATTTTTGATCTAATCAATTTATTTTTGTATGAATTTGCTAAAAAATCTTAATAAATTCATAATACATGTAATATTAGTATGTTTATAATCTACAAATTATTAACTTGGTCAACAATCTAGTTGCTAAATATTGGAATAAGCTTAGATTTAGTGTTGATTATAAAACGAAGAAGACTAAGGAGATCATTCTCAAAACTCGATTTTGAAATGGCATGTCTTTCATTTTGAATGTTACAACCTTAATTGTAAATATATTAAGACTAGTAGATGAAAAACAAGTAGCCTGTAATGGGTTATATTTATGATACTATAGTTAGAGCCAAAGATGTAATTAATAGTGCATTCAGAGGAGATGAAAAGAAGTTCAAGCAAATCTTTCGTATCATTGATGATAGATGGAGGCGTTAACTTCGACAATTATTGTATTTGGATGAATATTAATTAAAGTATTTACATAATTTTTAATTTTTTAATTAATTAAAATTTTCTTTAATGTTACATTATAATTGTAATATAGTGAATTGGTGAGAGATGTGTGGTGCATGAGCCTCAACATTACAAAATTGGCTATTAAGATTTAAGATTGACTAACATTGCTTTTAGCTGTTAGAGGAATATAAATATTTTTATAAATTACAAACATATTAATATTTTATGTGTTATGAATTTATTAAGATTATATTTTTTATAAATTTATATAAAAAAGAAAAATCAATTAGATGAAAAATGCTTAAATATTTAGTTTTATCAAGTATAATCAAACTTTAAAGAGAAGATTCAATTTGAGGGATGTTATTGATCTACTTGGTTTAAATTCAATTGATTGAAGTTGTGAGTGATTGATTGAGAAAATGAAGGATGTTGGTGATCAATAGTTTGATGATGAAGATTTCACTTGGAGACGTATAGAAGAGGTTGCAGGAGAAGTTGAGGTGGTTTATAAGATTTAGTTGATCAAAGTAAAAAAGGGATCATCTATAATGAGGGTCAGTTCATCTCGTTCAATATCCACTTCTTTTGTGCAAGGAAGAGAACATGGAATTGATTCATTGGAGGAAGAATGATTTAGAAACCTTTTTAGGTGGGACAATAATGATCAATTATTTTTGAATGTATCCTGATATGTTTTTTATTTCTTTTAAAATTATTGGTACTCTTAATATAATGTTAGTATTATCATGCTGTAGGTGCAGGTTCTCATTTAAATGGATAAATAATCATTCTTCTGATATTCTGATCCATCAGATTATTAAAGTTTTGGAGTTAATTGCGAAGAAGGAAAGCTTACAGCTTCCACCAGGATTTGCTGCACGTATAGCTATTCAATCAAATCGAAGTTTGAGAAGAGCAATCTTAGCCTTTGAGACCTGCCGAGTACAGCAGTAAGTTCTACATAATCAAATTCTCAAGTTTTTTGTTATTTTTTTATGTTTCTCTATTTGGTACATAATACTCTTCTTTCTTGGTGGTGGTTGTTCATCTTATTTGCAAAGATTATTTATTTAATTTTGGTTTTAGATATCCATTCACAGTGAACCAAGCTATTCCACCAATGGACTGGGAACAGTATGTCTCGGAAATAGCATCTGACATAATGAAGGAGCAGAGCCCTAAAAGGTTTGGAACTGTATTTTTCTTTCTTTTGTTTGTTTTTGATAAATAATCATAACTATAACATTGTTTGTCTAATCTTCAACAATCTATGGTGTGAGTCGCGTGACTGTCATATTCATACAGCATAATGCTATATTACTTGAAATAAGTTAGTTTTTCAGTTCAGTCAAGGCTTCGGTTGCTAATATTGTGCATTCAGTGGCTGTCACAATGCTATATTTAAGGTGCATTTACCTTCATACCACATAATTCTTATATATTTATACACCTAACACTTAAACTTTGATGTGCATGACATTCAAATTTTTAACATCACATTAAAAATACAACTATTATTGTCTTTTTAAAAGTGAATACATCTTTTCATGTATAGATAAAATATTAGAAATGTAAATATCAAATTTTATGTGTTAGATATGTAAATACATAGACATTGTGTGGTTTTAGATATGTAAATACATAGACACTGCATGGTCTGTATATAAATCTTCTTATATTTAGTGGTCTCTGAAATAGTGTACCACCACATGATGAGGAAGAAATGTTCTTTGGTAAATTTTCTCATTATAAATCGTTTTGGTTATGTTTTTTAGCATTAAATAGCACATATATCACGATGATTCTTGATGCTATGTGTTGTAGCATGCCAGGACAGTTTTTTTTCCTTTTCATCTGACATCTAGATGCCTTAAAAGATTGGCTATTCTTTTGATTGCTTTAAATCATGTTTGTCATGTTCAAAGATTGTGTGATATTATCATTGTATATCATACCTGCTACATTAAAAAAAAAAGATTCTTCAAATTGTAGGATGAGCTGCTTGTCCATTTTGTAGTTTACTTGTGTTGGATTTAATTTTTCAATCTAAATATTCCCAGGTTATTTCAAGTGCGTGGAAAAGTATATGAACTGCTTGTTAATTGCATCCCTCCTGAAATCATCCTAAAGGTAATTAATTTCCACTTGTGGTTTTAGGTATCTGATTAAAAGAAAAGTATTATTTTAAAGCCAAATACATCTTTATAATTTATTCTCTATCTCATACTTATTTAAATCTCTGGCTAAATTTGGCAGAAATTATTATCAGAGTTATTGAAGAAGCTAGACTCCGAGTTAAAGCATGAAGTTTGTCACTGGGCTGCATACTACGTAAGTATTCGATATTCAGTATATACAAGCTTTATAAAGAAATTAAATAAATTCTTTACTTTTTTATATGGATCATAATGCACTTGAGGTTTGTTTGTGTACATTGATGATTTTTTTTGTTGCTTTCAATTGTTTTGACATAATGATAAAAGCATTAATAATGATTTCTTTCTATTTTAGACTTGCATTGCCATTTCATTGTTTTGCAAATAAGTATTTTTTATTGATGTTAGATCTTTGAGTCTAATGGAAGATCTTCAGGTTTATGAAGTAGATCAACTTTGTCTTATCATGAAATTTGAAATATCTGTGTGATAATGGTGCATAGTGCAAAATTTAGGGTCCGTTTAGAGCAGTTGCAGCTTTTTGTAATGATGATTGTAAAATTATTGTGGCAAATTAACTTTCTAAAAAAATATTGTGGATATTATAAATATATATTTTTTTAAAAAGTTCAAATAATATCTTTCTTACAGTCACCCTATTTGATTCTAAAAAGCATTTTTTCACAACAATTTTTTTGAAAAATAGCTAGATAGTTGATAGCCAAACTTAATTGTTATTGCTTTATGAAAAAGCTAAGCAGCCAGAAAGATGCTTCAAACTTAACCTTAATTTATTATTATAGTCATTGATGTTTATGATTGTACTAGAGAGTTGCCTCAAATTTCACATTTTAGTTAGGGTTTTATCAAAGTGTTATTTTTGTTACTACTAATAGGAATGCTTTAGTTATTTACTTCGATACGAATGGGCACTTAGTTCTCCGAGACAATCAAATTTAATGTTTTATTGGCTTCAAAATAGATGTACCCAATTTAAGATATTTTGATCTTGAGTTTACTTAATAGTGATTATGGATTAATTTATTATTCAAAACCATTATGATTGTTGTGTTTTCGCATGATTTGTTGAATTTGATTTTGATCCAATGAAGTGATTGAAAGAGGGAGCGTTGACTTGATTAGAATCTTGTTCTATTTTTCTGTGCATATTACCTTAGTGAACGTATGTAAGAGCCAATTTCAAGTTTCTTATTGAGATTTCATAACCGATGGGTCTTGAATTACACAACATAGATATTAGGCCCTTGTAAAAATGATTACAGACAAATCTCTTAGCCTTTCAGATGTTTTATGAAATGGGATTGGAGCCGATCTAAATTAATAACCTAATTTATATTTTTAATGTAATGTTCAGGACCTTGTCGAAGTGTCCTGATTAAATTCATTGAGAGCTCATTTTAATTAAAGAGGACTGCTGAAAATAATGTTGGTCTTGGGTACTCTTTGGAGTTAGTCTAGAATCAGGACTAATTGCCTTGAATAATGTCTTATTGGTCTCATTTGTGGTAATTAAGTTGCATCTAATTATATTAAAGTGGAATGGTTCAAACTAGATCGGAGGAACATTAGTATGAATGTTTTTTCCGTAGTTTAATTGGTTCAAACCTACTTAGTTAAAATTAGTAATTCATTTGGTTTTAAAATTTAAGCCAATTCTAACTTTGGGTGTGAACTTAAGTATCATTTTCCTTTCTAACAATATCTCTCCAGCCAAGCATATGATGCAACACATGGTCGAATCCACGACTCACATTTGGCCCAGATGATCTCAACATTAAGGATGATAGAGATAGAGAGAGAGAGAGAGTTGGATTCAAGAGGGAGTGTGTTGGATTCATTAATCTTTATAAATTTAGTTACCTCAAGAATCATATAGACCACTCTAAACACATGATTTTACTATTATACAACCTAAATCTGTAATATTATTGGTAACCGTCTCTAACAAAGTTTAAAATTACACAATTAGGTATTGAGTCATTTTTTTGTCCATAAGACGAGGCATATGCTTCAAGGCGTTTTGTGGGATAAGCCTCATAATCAATAAATTGTGTAAAGTAAAAAAAAATACACACATCAAAGTATAAAGCAAAAAAGTAATATATCAATATCATAACCTATTGATCTATTAAAATATGACATATTATCATCCTAATATAGTATGAAATAATATATTGCACAAAATATTAAGTAATATATTAATATCTCGATATAAAATCATGAAGTAAGAAGTGTCAAACAAATATCAAAATAATAAATTAATAATTACAACAACAACAACAACAACAACAACAAGCCTTTATCCCACTAAGTGGGGTCGACTACATGAATCCTTCGTCTTCATTGTGCCATATTATGTGTCAAATTCTCATTTAATTCAAGTATACTAAGGTCATTTTTTATACATCTTAGAGTCTTTTAGGTCTACCTCTACCTTTCTTAACATGAGATTAATGCATCTACTCTTTTAATTGGGTCATCGGATGATCGACGCTTTATGTGTACCATCTCAGGCTCTAATCTTATCTGCCATTTGGGTACTCCAACTTTTTCACGAACATACTCATTTAGCATTTTATCTCAGAGAGTAAAGCCTCATCCACTGAGCATCCTCATCTGTAACACTTAACTTAGTCTTCTCTTCTCTTTTATTGGCATTACGCATATAAGTCATTGCGTCTTACCACCATCTTATAAAATTTTTTAAGTTTAAGTGGAACTTTTATCACTATATACATTCCTCCACTTCAACCATCCAACTTGAATTCTACTAATAACATCTCCATCTATTCATCATCATTTTGAACAATAGAGCCTAAATATTTGAATAACTCTTATTAATGACTTGTTCTTTAATGTCATATAATTCATTAGAACTTCTACAATTAAAATTATACTCCATATATTAGGTTTTAGATCTACTTAAATGAAAACCTTTAGACTCAATGTTGACTACATAATTCAAGTTTCTCTTGGATTCCCTCTCTAGTCTTATCAACAAGAAGAATGCCATCAACAAAAAACATACACCAAGGTACATCTTCCTATAAATGCAGTAAGAACATTCATAACTAAAAGCAAAAAATAATGGTTTAAAGTGATCCTTGATGTAATCCAAAAATAGGAAAATATTTTGTCAAACCTCTTGTGTTTGGACACAAGTAACAACTCTAATATCATTATCATGTGAGCTTGAATATAATCAATATTAACTCTTTACATTTAGAACTCTCTCAAGAACATCTCTTGAAAGCTTTATCGTAAGAACTTTCTGCAATCGATAAATATCGTATGTATCCTCCTTACTTTCTCATACTTCTCCATAAAACCTCTTAACAAATGTATAGCATCCATAGTAGATCTACGAGAAACCAAGATTGTGAGAAACTTTTGTATCATATCGTAACTTATGCTCGATTAATCTCTCCCATAATTTTAAAGTATGACACATCAACTTAATTCCTCTATAATTTGCACACTCTTGTGCATCACCTTTATTCTTAAATATAGGAACCAACAAACTCTTCCTCCACTCAGCTGACATCTTTTTAGTCTTTAAGATAATATTAAAAAGATTAATAAGCCAAGAAATTCCTTGATCTCCTAAACATTTCCACACTTCTATTGGAATATCATCAGGTCCAACTATTTTTTCACATTTCATTTTCTTTAAAGCTTCTCTAACGGATTTACTATCACGACAATAAAATAAAATTCTTTATTTTTTGTTTAGGGTTGTTTCTAAAATCAATGTATTTTCGATCCTTCATTGAAAAGTTTATCAAAATATATCATCCACCTATTTTCAATATCTTTTCTGAAAAACTTTATTATTTTCATTAATACACTACCCTTTCTTTATTTCTCTATCTTTTTGATTATAACTGTACATATATCTTTCACCTTTTTAATATCTAATTTATTGTATAAATCACTAAAAATTTAAATTTTTTCATCGTATATTACTTTCTTAGAATCTCATGGTACTTTTATATCTTTCCCAATTCTCCGAGTTTTACATATAAAACCAAGTTTTATAACAATGTTCTTATTTCTTATCTTTTCTTTCACGCTCGACTCCATAACTATTTTATTAAAAGAATTTTCCTTTTGATTCTCAAGACATTTTAACAACTTGCTTAATTTCACTTGTTACTTTTTTTTAACATATAACGTTAACTTTTATGAACTATGTAGAATGCTCTTAAAATATTTTTATGTGTTCGTGTCCCCATCTAATAAGATAATAATTTGATTTATTTTTCCTCTTACAATCTTTCATCTTAAAATCTAAAACTAACAATCGATGTTGGGTGCTTAAAATTCACTTGGAATGACTTCAATCTTCTGATCTAAATTTATTTTTTATCGAAAATAATCAATTTGTGTTTTACTAGATCCATTTTATAAGTAATAATATGTTAATCTCTTTTCTTAAATAAAGTATTAGCTATAAAATCATAAGTTAAAGTAAAATCTAATATATACCCTTCTTCTTAGTTCTCCAAATTCATAACCATGATACTTTTAAAATCTTCTACTCTACCAACATGTCCATTTAAATCTCTTCCAATAAATACTTTTTTCTTGAGGTATCTTTTGTATTAATCCCTAATTCATTTCAAAATTTTCTTTTTTACATCCAAACCTACTTGAGGAGCATAAATACTTATAACATTGATAATCTTAGTATCAACAATAATCTTTAAAGTATAATTCTATCTCCACATTAATATTTATAATATTATCTTTCAAACTTTTATCTATAATCACCTACACCATTTCTAGTTTGACTTCTACACGAATACCAAAGTTTAAAACCTAAACTATCAATCTCCTTGGCCTTCTCCTAACCCATTTAGTTTCTTGAACACATAAAATATTTATCTTTCTATCAACCATAATATCTATTAATTCCATTAATTTACTTGTAAGAGTACTATATTTCAAGTTCTAGCTTTAATTCTTACTACTAACTTCAAATATCCGTTTAATTGCTATTTTATATCGTATTTGACGACATTTTCATAGTATTCAAGCCATACATCGTCTTTCTGGGACGCCTATCAAACACAATGAAAGGATTCATGTCATGATTATTTCAAGTTTTATGTTGATTGTCCACTACCTAATGCAACCTCCACTTTTCACATCCGGACTTGGGACCGGCAAAGGTAGTGTTTAATAAATTAATAATTAATATCATAATAATTTAAAATAAGTTTAACATAATAAATTTTCAAGTCTAAATTTTCTGTCTTGAAATTCAGAATTTAAAGCATATGAATAGCCAGTGAATAATATTGAATGTTAAAATATATGTTATAATGAGCATAACTCTTATCCCATTAATATCATAACATCTTTCGAATGTGGAGTGACAATTAGAAGCCAGATATTATAAAAACATTAAAAATACTCCTTATCCCATTACTGATCAGATGATTTGTTTTATATACTACCTTAGAATAGGATTCTTAGAAGGAAGATTTACATACATACCACACAATTTTCATATGTATTTACATATCTAATACTTAAAGTTTGATATTTACATTTATAACACTCTACTTATGCATAAAAAGGTATATTCATTTTTAAAAAGGTGTAATGGTGATATTTTTGATATGATGTTAGAAATATGAGCTATGTATGTAAATATTAAATTTTAGTTGTTAGATTTGTAAATATATAAGAATTATTTGGTATGTATGTAGTTGTCCGATTGATTTGTTCACTCTTAGAGTTTGTTTGACAATTTTTTAAAAAATTTGTAAAATTTCAAGAGAATATAGTTTTTTTTGTGTTACATATTTTTTTTTTTCAAAAAATCAACTGATAAATTAATTACACTCTAATAATTTTGGTTCTCAAAAGTAACTTTAACCACAAATTTTTTGAAAAGCAATCAAAAAATTGGTAAATAATTAGATAAAGGAGAAATGTCCAAACACACCTTTAAGTTTTAATTCCAAGAAGAGTTATTAAGAAGCTATTTGGTTAGCTAAAAAAGGAACGATGAAAGAATACAAATAATCTATAGTTTTATAATATTTATACAGAAAATATGAAATATTTTATGTTTGGTTGAGTATATGTAAAGTAAAGTAAATATTTGAATATTGTTGTATGTAAAGTAATTGCAGGATTTTTTTTCATTAATTGAATTATTAAATTAATAAATTAAATATATATTAAAATATAAATAAATTATAAATAAAAATTTACTATTTAGTTAAAAAAGGATTATGATATATTTGTTTTAAAATTAATAAATTCTTCATGATTTATATATTAGAGGTATGTTAGAATAGAAATAAATTCAATCTCCTAGCTTAATATAAAATTTTCAGTGGAATTCAAAGTCAAGCTATTTAAAACTAATCAAATTAAGCTAAGATTTTTATATGACCTACCGTTTAAATGTTTATTTAAAGCTCAATTGTAATGGACAATGAATCACAAGTGTGCACCACAAGTTTTCAAATCCATATAATCATTTCTCAATAAAATAAATAAATAAATAAATCCTTATGACATAGCAAATAAAGAAAATAACGATAATGTTAAAGTTTCTTATAGTGAAACCTAATGTCAAGTTATTGACATTTTGCCAAATGCCTTATTTCTAGATTCATAAAACTTATCTTTTATTATCATAGGAGAGAATGATTCTAAAGCCTAGCTCACCCACACGTGAGACTACCTATAATTAATTTTTCACATTTCAAAAGGCCATTGATGATACTTATAGTCTATTATTTTATGGTGCATATTAATAAATTTATGATATATTTCAGAAAATAAAGAGTTCAATAATATTCAAAAAAAAAAAAAGTTTTATTTATTTATTTATTTTTTGTTTATATTTTGATTTTGGATAAAATATGTTTGATGATGATGGCTATTTTTAAAAATGCTTAAAATGTTAAAAATAATTTTGATCGTTTTTAAAATTCTATGATTTCAAGTCAAATACATTCAAGATAGTCTTCTTGGATGGACTAAATGTCATGACTTCAAGTCTTCAACAAATAATAAAAGTTAGTGAAACAGCCATGTGTTGAACTAAATAACATGATTATGAGCAAAGTTATGAAATAATATATAATTATAAAATTTAATCTATCTAAATAATAAGAATTGTAATCTATTTATAATTTTTTAAGAATATTTTCTAATTATTATTTTATATTATACTAGAACATTTTTTATTCTTATTAGTATCAAACTCATCAAATTATGCCTACCCATGATCAAAAAGTGATTCAATGATCATGCCCCTAGTCTAGCATAATTGACTCACTTGAGTAGGAGAAAAGTTAAATGGCCCAAGATTATAACTATAGTCTAATTATGACTATCAAATGATTCACAAAATGGAGTGAGATGGCAAGACTTATAAAATTGAGATAAAATGAACTATGTACAATCAACATTAAAGTTTATTGTAGAAGAAATACTCCTCAAATAGTACCCACCCATATGAGTGTTCAAGTAAATGTGAGTAGCTCATGCCCACAAATATGCTCAAATTTGAATGACTTTAGTGTTATTGAAATTATTATGACAAAAAAATCCTTTTATTATAAATTTATATCATCTGAATAAATAAAAAATCTTATGCTTGAAAATTTCTATTTGGCATTAACAAACTCAAATTAAGGCGCAAACAAATGAGCTAAGAACATATGAATGTTCAAGTTCAAGCTTGTTTACTGTTAACAAGTTTGAGCTCAGTTCAAACTTTTTAAGATGATTTTGAAGCTTCGAGCTTGTTTATTATCATCGAACTTGAGCTCGATTCAAGTTTGGTCACCATTTAAATTGGATTATCAAACTTGTAAACAAGTAATCAAGCTTATTTGTGATCATCTTGTTAAAAAAACATACATAAGATATCTCAATTATAGCTTATCAAGCTTAAATTTTTTTTTAATAATACTATTCACAAACAAACCTTAATCGAGTTTCTTAATGCGCTTATTCACATATTTTAAATAAAATTATTCATAAACATAAATGAATTGAACGACAAACTATTCAAACTTGTTCATTTAATATTTTCAAAAATGTTCAGGCTTATTTAATTAGTTAATCAAATAATTATGAATAAACTCTAATCGAGTCAAACCATGAGTAGCTTGAATACTTGGGAGAGGGAGAGAGAGAGAGAGAGAGAGAGAGAGAGAGACCAAATGGAGAAAATGGAGAATGTACAGAAACTATAACAAAAAATTACATAAAATAAAATAAACTCATCAAATTGAATAAACAGCTGCATCTCACAAGGAACAAACAGCTGCATAAAAATTGTAATATCATTAGATATATAAGGTTATCTCCACATTATATTTGTCAATGAAGAGTGATGCACTATAATGCAAACTACCTCGTGGAGCTATAGTGCATATCGCAGTATGCATTATTTTCAATATCACATAAAATATTTAAAAATTATAAATAAAAATAAACAAAATTTAGTGTGCTTGGCCTTGATGAGTGTCATTTTATGCTATTGATATGCATGCTCCGTGCGTATAAAATAGTTGAATTTTTCAAGCAGAAGAGTAGAATTTTCTTGATGTCCCAATGAAGATGGAGATTTCTTTGAAATATATACATATAGAAGTTTTAATCTATATAGTTATGATAATTATAATGCAGAAAAACTACTTTCATCATTCAAACTTATAAACCCATATCATAGAAACTACCACCTAATCTTTATTTTACTACAAAATTCTTTTGCAATACATTCAGTGAGGAGAAAATTGTATAAAGCTTATTCTAACAATTTGTAAAAAAAAATAAGGTTTTTGCCAACTGGTGCGGGGGCGGTCTAAAGAGCGATTGGTGTATGTAATCTTTACCCTCACAATGCAAAGAGTTGTTTTTGAAGATTCAAACCCAATACCTCTAAACTGCTGAAGAGAAACAAACTATTACTCTAAATCTGAACTCTTTTGATAGGGATAAGTCCAGGGCTATATTCTTTTGAAATCAATTAAAAACGGTGAAAAATGTAACTGTAGCTTAGTCTAACCTTTTGTCTGAGGGCCACCAGTATTAGTTTCATCTTGAGAAATCAGATTCTTCAGTGTAGAAGCTGAGACAACGATAAAGAAAAGAATAATCAGATTTCTTAAATAGAGAAAAAGAAACTAAACCAGTAACATCATTTGAAAACAACTGAAGATAAGATAGTAAGATATTAAAATTTTAGATAATTTCATACCATGGAGAGGAAAGGAATACCAATTTCATTAACAGATAAATTGAATAAGAATTAGAATGTGAAATGGGTTGATTGTAGACAGAAGTAGCATTAATATAAAGGGAGAAAATTTTACTAAAGAGTTTTTACACATCAAACAATGGACAATATGAATGAATGAAGAAGATACATAAAACCAACCGTAAATAATTGAAAAAAAAGGCTAATGGAATACCAAACCATGCACAACTAAGTGAAAGAGGAATAAAAGTATTTCCATTTAGTTGCTGAAATCAAGGAAATAAAGTAAGAAAAAAATTCACTAATATAGAGATCATGATGTAATAACAAGAGGGAAAAACTTACTGTCACCAGAAGTAGCCAAATGATCATCAACAGCTGATCCATTTCCATTTGAATCCAGATTACTATCACCAAAACCAGAGCTGTGGCCTTTTCTCCCAAATTTCCAGAGCTTTTTAAGACCTTTTGATTCTTTGCTTCGTGTCTTTTCATGTGATTCATCCATTTGGTCCACCTGGCTCAAATATGAGACATGGTGCACATTAGCCTTGATAGTTTGAACACCAGTAACAGTCCTCTCAGTGCTCAGAACCGGTGGCACATCAGCATTTAGAGAAATACCAGTAGGAGGGTCCTCCAAAGATGATGCTCTTAGAAATCTATGAATAATGGAGGTAATAGATTTTGTGTAATTCTTTCAGTACTACCATATCGATTAAGAACTATACGATCTATCCTCAAAAGTAATTTTGGCCATAACTGCTATTAATGATGTAGGATATGTTTTAGTTACTCTTGTTTCAGTATCAATTTCTGCCAAATCTAATTAAATTACCTGGAGAATTAGGAAAAGAAATTAATGAAAAATGGAAAAATACTTATTCCCCTGAGACTACCAAAGATATTGGAATAGGACCTAGAATTATATTTACATTTAATATCTTACAAGAAAAATGTAGGGAATATAAAATCCAAAAGCAAGTGAAAAAACAATCATACAAATTTTGCAGAAATATTTATACTACTCAAAATTTTCCGAAAAATCAGGAGAATTCCATTCAGTTCGTGATGATATCCAACTAAATTTTTACCTTCTAATGCACGAATACCTTGACTTGCTAACATTAGTTCTAATACTTCATTATTTAATTTATATTTTACATTAGAGTGTTCTTGCATTTTTCCTATAAAGCCAATTGTAATTCTTAAATTTAATGAGCCACATCAGCATTTAGAGAAATACCAGTAGGAGGGTCCTCCAAAGATGATGCTCTTGCAAATGGAGCTCGATAAGGTTTCTCAGGCACAGTTGGATCCAAAACATTCACCGATTCATCCTTGAAACATGATTTACAAACTAAATAAAGAAGATAAAATACAAAATTTCTGACCCATAAATTCTCAAAACCTAATCATACAAGCAATTCAGCAAAAAAAAAAAAACAAAAAAAAAAAAAAAAGGAAAAAACAGAAGTAAGATAATAAGCAGGCAAGTTTTGAAGCAGGTTTACAGATCGCCTCTACTGATAAATCTCATATTTAATTTATATGAAATTTTAAATTTGCTATATTATACAGCCAGAAGTAAGAGTCTTGCGTAGATATGCTTATGCAATTGTAGCTAGGATGGATAGTTTAATGCTCATCTGTTGGGAAACATCTGAAGTGTACACCTCTTTTCAGTACAAGTTTTCTTTATCAATTGAAAATTTGAACTTTTCAATTGTCATATTTTCAAGGTGCCTGCAAAAGTTTCAAATTAAAGAGATAACCAAATTTGATTTATCAGTCCATTTTGAAAATTTTTATAATGGAAACGATTATAATTCACATACTCAGATCAATAAATATAGAATTTTAAAAAAAAATCCTATCTAGCAGGGTCATAACTTTTAGACTTCTTCGCATAATTGTTCTCATCAATTCTTAGTGTAGAACAAAAATTGGACTACTTAAAAATCAAATTACAAATTAGAAGACTATTAGATTCAAAAATTATAAAAATTGAAAGTTTAAAAGTTTTACTATCAATCAACATTTATGAGGTTGGCTGCGGTCAACTTTGATGTAATCAACATGGCAGATCCATTATAACAAAAAAATATGATTAACATTGGCTAACTAGTTTTATGTCATGACAAACTTTCTCCAAAGCGATAAGTGCAGCCTTAGCACACTTTCTGGAGTTGTTTGTCGATTGGAATAAAGATAAAATTTAATGTAAAAGGATTATTTCTTGTTTGGTTGAGTTTTATAAATTAAATGACTTTATTTTTTTCGTGGTTGAAAAAATATAATGTAAAGTATTTTGAAGGACGCCGGACGGTATGACGGGCGACAGTGTGGTGGCGCGGGCGGATGGCGGCTGGCATGGCCGGCAACGACGTCACATCACTTTACATTGGCCAGATGATTTAGATGATTAAATCGAATTCCAAATACACTGACCTTTGTAATGTATTTGGAATACATTACATTACATTGGAAATTTACTTTACTTCAAACTAAACACCAAAAAAGTTAAAATCCCTGCCTTTGGTTTACACTGCATTCCAAATGAAGACAACCAAACAGCCCTTTAGATGCAAAGTTAGCCTAACTCTTGTAATGCTGGGCTTAAAACACTAGGAACTAAAGAAGAAGAGTAAGGATAACTTTGTAGAAAAAAGAAAGTGCATTACTAAGCAAAGAAAACTTTATAATACTTAAAATGCTTGGAAACTTAGATGAATACAAATAAGGGGTGGTGGCTCCTATTTATAATTCTCCATCTCCCTAAGATAAATTTCTAGATTACGATATACAAAGCAAAAATTCTAGAGAACTCTATCCTAAGCATACATAAGAATTCTATAATTTTTCAAACTAACTTTGACTGCTCTTGAAGTATTCTTTTTAAGACTTTTTAAAGATGTCTAGTCTCTGGTAGAGTTTTTTGAAATCTTCTAGAATATGCATGCTCTCTCTAGATCATTCATGAGTTGCCTTGGTTCATGGCCAAAAAAATGTGGCTAACCAACTTTTGGGTGGCAGACCGATATACTTAGGCTTTAGAACTGAAAAAATATCTTGATTATGTTTGTTCAAATAAGAAAATTGCTTTGGTTGATCGCATTAGACCATCACCTCAATCCAAATTGATTAATTTAGGGAACTTTGAGTTTATCAATAAGTACACTCTAGACCAAGAGTGACTGCATTTATTGGATGTTATACCCTACAACTCTATGAATTATGACTAGCATGTCTTACATCATCTCCCTGTGAGCATAATGAAGTTTATATCTAGGAAAATGTGCCTCGAAAGTTCACTGAGTGCCTTTTTTGTTGAAAGTTCATTTGCATTGGACGCTTTAGAATTCATAACACCAAATACATTTCACAATACAAGGAGTGGAGCAAGGTATGAGATCTACAACCATGTCTATTAAAACCAAGGTTTTCATATATGTTAAACTAAACCAGTTCTTTAGCTTCATTATATATACCATCCCTCTAGAAAAATCTCACTAAATTTCAGATGGCATGAACAGAGAATGTACTAAAGAATTGAAAAGAGAAAACAAAAGAAATCACAAGGGCATAGAATAGTTGCCCTGTTTAGCGAAGATTAGTATTTCCCTTTTCCTTTATTCAAAAATAACTTTCTCAAGTCAGTGGATAATCAATCTAATCTAGTAAATGGACACTGCATGGTAGTCCAACATAATTTATCAAGTATCAACATAAGTGTTATAAAATTCATGATAATTAATTATCAATAGAAGTATTAAAGTTACGTCATAAGAGTTGAATTGATCATTCTGGTTGCCTTCAGTTAGATTTTCACTTTCAACTCCATAAATCGGTGAAGACGAAGCACGAATAGCACAATATCCAATATCTATTACAGCCATCACTTGTTTGGCATCCCTATGTGATTTATCTACTGAATGTATGTTCCCTTCACGCACGGACGGGACGCTCGCGGTGGCACCTCACGCGGTCGGGGAGCTTGCGATCTGCAAGTGATTAATCGATCCCACCTCTCGCTGACACTACTGGCGATGTTGATCCCGGGAACCAGCTCGATCTCGCGTCGCGTTCCCTTGTGTGGCTTATCGCGATAAGGGGCATACGCCGAGTTTTCAGCTCGTGATTTCAAATTTTACTGGATTCGGGGGTATTTCATTTACACGGAGAATAGCTTGTGCGAATGTTGACCTACAACTATGTATCATTTAAAATTAAGTAAATGACATAAAGGTTAAATGCCCTAATCACGATCAAAATTAATTAAATTCGATTTGATTTGAAAATTCGACTTCATAATGCGTCAAAAGCATCAAAATTAATTAAATAACAAATATCGAATCAATTAATGATCGATCAAATAATTAAAATCAATTTTAATGAAATTGCATCGAAGTCGGAAGCTCGACAACAACGACCTTCGCTCGCGAAATTGATCGCTGGCCGCAAACGCCGAAACCTATAAACGATGCCTTCCGCGATCGATTCGAGCAGTGCGCGGCCGAGCAATTTGAGCGCCGACGTCGCAATTACCTAACTCACTTCGACCATCACCGACGTTGTCGAATACCGATCATGAATTGATCAGGCCGTTGCGATAATCAAACACTAAAATTAACACCCATATTGCTGGGTTTATTAGGGATTTATTCGTTTATGTGATTAATTACCTTTAATTATTAAATGGTTACTTAATCTCTTAACCCCTTATCCCTACCTAACCTCCGCCGCCGACCAATCAAATGACCAAAACGGTGATCAAGAGGCCCGTCTAAAGATCGAAACGAGGGCGTTGACCCTCATTCACGCACTTCTCACTCGACTCTCTCCCTCTCACGATCTCTTGTTTTCCTCTCCACGCTTCTCGCACGACATTCTCCTCTCCCCGCACTGACTTCTCCTCTCTTCTTTGCTCACACGATCCCCTCGACGACGCTTCTCCTTCGACTCTCCCTTCTCTCGTTCTAAGTTCTCTCAAGACTCCTATGATTTTCTCCTCTCGGCGACTCGTCCGTCCTTCAGGAGCCTAGCCGAGCTGAGTGTGGATCACTGCCAGCCTAACTAACTCTTCCTCTTCCTTTCCCTGTAATCGAAGTTCCATGTTGTTTATTCAACCTCTTCCTTTTGCTTTTATGGTTATCTAGGTTTTACCTAAAGGAAGTGATGAGTATATAACGATTTCATGTTGATTTGAATTGCTTTTGGATTGCTGAAATCTATTGCTTTGGTTGTATGCTTTGAAGATCTCTTTGTTGCCATCTGTAAAGCTAGTCTTTTGAGAAGGAATGCGTTATACTTGTTGTATATCGCTATAGCTATTTTCTTCCTAACTCGGTTTGCACGACATCGAAATGAGAGATGTGAAAATGGCTCTACTTGTTGATGACATAAACACAAATCCCTTCGCTTTCCATTTGTATTCTATGAATGTATGTGAGGGGTTTCCTTCCGCTTTTGTCGGATTTCTTTTTTGGATTTGCAAAAGTATGAAATTAAGATGTTTGATTTATCCTATAAGCTTTCAGCTTTGTTTTTCTCCTCCTAAGGGAGGAGCTCATTCTCTTTGCTTCTGCCTCCTCCTTTCCTCGTCCGTCCTCTTCCTTGTTAGATGCACTAACCGAGGGATGAGTGCGGCATGCTGCTTGTTTGCTATCTGCTTTCTCCTTCATTTTGCCTTTCCTATGAGGAGAGGTTCTATTGGCGATCTTTCTAGTAAAGCTAGCTGAAATCTCAAAGGAGCTATCACACTTACAAATCCTATGATTTGCAAATCAAATATTACTTTCAAACAACTATCATGAGGCAAAACATGATTTATATTTGTCTCCTTTGGATTGCTAAGCAAAAGAGAATGAAATACCTAAAGATTATGAAATTTCTTAGTACTACTAATGGTATTTCCTCTTTATATTCAAAATGAGAAGAATGGAAATGTTTTACATGATTAAAAGCTTATGTTACATATTTGAATATTTCAAATACAAAATTCGATGAAATAGTGATGAAAATGATGCTATACAGATGCTATATCTTGTTTAAGTGTATGCAAATATATATACATGCAAACGCAAGTTTCTAAATATACTTTGCGATGACTGCTCACATGTTCCAATAAACTTTGTGATAAGTACTGCTCACATGGTTCTAACGCATAAAATATACTTATAAGTACTGCTCACATCGCTCCAACGCGCGGAGAAACTTGAGCAATAGCTCACGCCGTCCAACGCAGAAATATGTCGCTATAAGCACCGCTCACATTGTTCCAACGCTGAAAACTCATGATAGCACTGCTCACGCCGTCTAATGCGGGCGTAAACTTCGGCGATAAAGACTGCTCACGCTGTCTAACGCAACGCCAACCGGATAAAGATCGTTCACGCTGCTCCATGAGAAATACGCTTATAAGACTGCTCATCGTTATTCCAACGCAAACTTGTAATAAGACTGCTCACGCTTGTTCCAACGGCGTAGAAATACGCATAAGAACCGCTCACATCGTTCCAACGCCAAACTTGACAGACCGCCACGCTTGTTCCAACGCATAGAACATGCGATCTGCTCACATCATTCCAACGCGCGTAAACCATGATAGACTGCTCACGCTTGTTCCAACGCAGAAAATCAGCATGATAAAGATTGCTCACGCTGTCTAACGCGAAAATGCACGTCAGAGCAGAACCCATGCACGCCTCGCAGGTCAACAATCCGAGGTTGTCTCGACATGACGCTCTTCTTAAGTTTGGCCCTCCACTAAGTACCTAGTGGATGATCAGTCGAAATTTAAAAAAAGGAGATTAAAAGAACGACGAAATGTTTAATATATCGGCTTAAAATGCCTTTAGATCATATACTTACTTACGCTCAATCTCTATATAACGAAAGTTTTATCCCATTCAAAGACATAAAGTGGTTAATATAAATGCTTATGTTTAATTTTTATATCACGCAGTTTTTTGTTTCAATTTCATTTATTATCGAACTTCACCTTAGATTCTATTTAGCTTGACTAGAGTAAATACGATTAAACATATGTTCAAACATAATTATCTCCCCTATTTTACTTGTCATTCCCACCATGATTTACATACATCCATGAGACATAGTAAAAAAAAAAAGGGGAGACACATGAAATTAAACTTGCAAGTG
Source organism: Cymbidium sinense (assembly GCA_021442155.1). NCBI lineage: Eukaryota > Viridiplantae > Streptophyta > Magnoliopsida > Asparagales > Orchidaceae > Cymbidium > Cymbidium sinense. The sequence continues at coordinate 10,045,901 of CM038233.1, read as the reverse complement.
TAATATGCCATCTACTATAAAAAAAAAAAAAGACATCAAATAAAAAAAAAAAAAGAGTCGTTGAAAGAACCTACAAGGACATATTGACACTTAAGAATCTTTTACGAAAGAACTTAAACTCAGATATGATTATATAAGTATGAAATCCCTCTTATTTATAAAGCCTCTACTCTCTCCTCATCTATTCTTATGGCAAGATTATCGCTAAGTTCTCATAAGTCAGATGCAGTTAAAATCATCTAATTTAATGTCATTTGCGCATGCACATGCATTGATATTTGGAGACGATTCTTATCACTTTTCACTTAAAATAAACTCTTTCATTATCTTCTTAAATTTAATGAAAGATTCCCCCCATTCGTCAGAACAGACGCGATACTTGATTTTAATTAACCCACTTGTTTCCTCTTAAATGACGATCATACGACATCTACTCATATATTTATCTTCTCCTTTCCTTATCAACA